>CM068965.1:2422264-2432698 GCA_035128595.1 Eptatretus atami | reverse complement strand
GTTTGTAGGCCAGACGTGTGTAAGAGGGCGTTTTAAAATGTCCTATTATTTTTCTCCAAAACAGATGAAGAAGTTCAATGGAACAAAGTGCAAGTCCGCACATTAGTTGTTCCTGCTACTGGGTGCGAAGCTTTGTGATTCTAACACGAGATGTCTCTGTGCTACATTAATTAAAATGGCACAGGGCAGCATGACAGTGCTGTGAAGCGTGAAGTTGTGGAGGATGAGCGTTGGGATGACTGACTGGAGGATGAGCGTTGGGATGACTGGAGGATGAGCGTTGGGATGGCTGACTGGAGGATGAGCGTTGGGAAAAGTTCAACGATAACATCAATCTCCCTTGTCTGGGGCCTTCCATGCAAGCCACCCCTCGCTGGAGCCTCAATGTCCATGAGAAAGGTAGAAGTGGATCAGCCCAGAACTACACGCCAGATCTCCGTCAATGACGCTGAAGAGAAGCTGGCGACCACAGTAATCAAGAAAACCGGATACAGTAACACACGAATACGCCGTCGATGATTAAAATCCTGCAGCGCACGCAAGGGCCCTCTGCTCAGCCATGCGCATGTCCAGCCCATCGAATTGGTTTGCCAAATGACTCATTGGATGATCCAGAGAAGAATGGCAGAGAGGTCATGTTGGTCTGATGAGACCAAATAGAGCTTTTTGGGTTTTTTTAACACTCCACCTCGCCGTGTTTGGAGACAGAAGAAGGATGTACAACCCCGCAAGAAACACCATACCCAACCGTGATAAGCATGGCAGGTGGAAACATCATTCTTTGGGGGATGCTTTTCTGCAAAGCCGGGACAGGACGACTCACCGTATTGAGGGGAGATGGTGGGCCATGTATCGCGCAGATCTGGCTAACAACGTCTTTCCCTCAACCAAGAGCATTGAAGACTGCGGGCGTGGCTGGGTCTTTCAAGCATGGACAACGACCCGAAACACACCAGCCAGGCAAATAAGGAAGGGGCCTCCGTAAGAAGCATCTCAAGTCCTGGATGGCCAGCCCAGTTCCAGACCTGAACCCAATAGCAATAATCTTTGCGAGGGACCTGAAATGGTGTTGGCCCAGCCCGACAGCCCCGAAACCTGAAGGATCTGCGAGTCAGCATCTGCTAGGAAGCAGTGGGCCCAAAATCCCTGCTGCGTCTAGTGCAACATGGTTAAGAACTATAGGAAACGTCTATGCTCTGTAATTCTGCAAACAAAGTTTCATGTAACCAAATATTAAGTTCTGTTTTCTGATGTTATCAAATACTTATTTCATGCAATAAAATGCAAAATAATTATTTTTAAATCAACAATGTGATTTCAGATTTTTGTTGTAGATTCATCTTTCACAGCTTGAAGTGTACCCTATGATAAAATTACCCGATCCTCATACGTCTTTGTTAAGGTGGGAAAACCTGCAAAATCGGCTAGTGCTATCAAATACTGTTCTCCCCACTGTATAATCATATATCTATACTACACATACACACACATATATATATATTACTATATACGCACATTTATATATATTATATTATAAATATATATATATATATATTATATATATATTATTTCTTTTAACGCTGCGCTGTATTTGATCGTATCTCCTCCTAAACACCGCGATGATGCGCACTTTCGGCATATGGTGCTCTGTGCGTCTAATGAACAGCATCTATGTGAGCATGCGCCAGACGACACGTTTCCGGGAATTATTGCGATTTTCTAATTTTTAGTTCGCTTTGCATGGCGAATGTGTGACGTCACCTCAGAGAGCGTTAATTCCGTCATACATCATCGGCATTCGCTGACGTCATTACGTCTGTCTGACAGACGCGTCACACTGAGAGGCGTAAATGCCACTCCTAGAAAACAGCGTCGTGCCCAAAGTAAAACCCTCTTCTGACATGGCTGGACTACTCAGAAGATGAATTTGACACAAAAATTTAACAAGAAACATTGTATTTAGAATAAAGATTTATTTTAAAAATTATATTATTTTCTGATTAACGTCACGGAATTTCTGCGCGTGAATTTGACGTTTCTCAACCGACAGCATTACCTGTGTTGCTTGGTGCTTGCGTGTTGTGATCTCACAAATTAAACTCCAGCGTGTTCAATCGGTCGGAGTGCCGCCCAAAAAGTGCCACGTTCATGAAAATTTGCATTCTGATTCGTCGCGTAACCCTCCACTGCCCTGTTCAGTCTCGGCCTTAGCCACATCATGTAAACTTGCCCCATCAGACGCCAACCTTCCAGTCACACTGCAAGGATGCAATTTCCAGTCACTACACATTACTCGATGACCATAAACAAATCCCAGGGCCAAACATTTGACAACTCGCGAATATACGCTCCCAGCCCCTGTGTTCTCCCATGGACCAACTATCGTTGCATTTTCACGTGCAGAGGTTTACTCCTATATATCTATCAAAGCTGGACAATTATTCTCACCAAGGACTATCACCAACAAGACACTCATCCCAAAAAATTCATCTACAGGAGGTCCTTTAGAAAACTAAGGACAAGTAACCATAGTGCACCCATCCCTATGACACCCCCCCAGCTTCCCATACACAACTATTATGCCTCATCTACTTTTGCCACCCATTCAACCCCTGCCGGAGCCTCGGGTATATGCTAGCTACTATATAAATATATATATATATATAAATATATAAAATATATAAATATCATATATCACATATACTGTATAGTATATGATATATATATATACACTATGATATATATATCCTATAAACATAAGTATAAATATCATATTATAATATAAGACTATACAATGAAATATATATCACAATTCATAACATATATACATCTACATGTACCGACTACAGTCAAAGTTTTAGAACACCCCATTTCTTCCAGGTTTTACTGAAATTAAGCGTTTAATGCTTCAAGTACTCTGAGAATTTTAATGCATAGAACAAATAAACAATTGCATATAAAAAGGAAATCATGTAATCGTATTGATTGAACAAAATTAATCTAAATTTTTGACTCACTCAAGTAGCCACGTTTTGCAGATTAACAGACGCGAACATACTCGTGCGCCATTCTTTCTGCCCCAAGTAAATCAAATATGTTCGGAAAGTCTCTTCCCAACACTTGCAGAAGTTCCACAAAGTGCTTGCACTTGTAGGTTGTTTACTTTGCTTTCACCCCTTCTTCCACTTCATCCCAAACCAGCTCGTTGGGTTTTAGTCTGGAGACTGTGCTGCCATTCATGATTTGAAGCTACATCTGTTATTTTTTCTAAGTAGTTCTGACATAGCCATGCGAGTTGTTGGCGTCGTTATCTTGCTGTAGGATGAACCCGACCAACCTAGTGTGACCAGTGGCGTATTGTATTATGCGCGCTGCAAAATGCTGTGGCTGCCTTTGGCGTAGGGCTGCAGTCACTCTGTGCAATGCCGACGCTGGAGTTCCAGCAAAAGAGCCCCAGCTCATCACGCTTCCCTCCTCCCATGTTTGACAGTTGGTGTTGTAACACTGAGGAACCATCCTTCACCTCCTCGATGGCATACAAAAAACCGCATGATAATAACGCAAGATTTCAAAATTTGATTCATCGTCCATAAGACCTTTTTCCAGTTATTCAGTTGGTCCACTTGTGGTCCTTCATGGCCTAGGCAAGCCTCATTTTCTTATTTCCATCTAGCAATGGCTTATCTTCCTGCCACTCGACTGTCAAACTTTGCAGCCATCGAAGTCTTCTCTTCACAGTTTGAAACTGAGACCTCCATTACTCTCCCAGTGTTAAGCTTGCTTGAAGCTGCTGTCCGCTGAGCCACCTATCACGCAACTGTGACTCCTCAATTGTATTGTCGGCTTTGTCTGCCAGACCTCTTCCTGTCAGAGTTTCCCCAGTTCAATGCCTTTTATGCGTGTAGGAGACTGTACTCACTGACACCTTGCTTCTTTGCATTTCATCAAGGAAAGAACTACCTTTAAGGCGTTATAATGTCTGTCTGTCTCTTCCTTTTGTTAATTGTCCTTTTTCTCACCATTATGAAGCAACATATACTTCTGGCAGTGCAACATTTCCAAATAATGCTTCAGAGTGTGTAGCAACACCAGTCTGTTCCAAGCACTGCTTTTATACAGAAAGAGAGTTTTGTAACTAGATCAACAAAGTTGGGACACTGTATTGAATTTTTGCATCAACTTTCAAGGCTAATTTACTTCCATTACTGCAGAACAGCTGCCAGTTGCACCCATACTTTCCTGGAAAACGCCTTTTTTAACAACTCTGAAATTTACATTATTTATCAGTTTTTTAATCCTAAAACATCTTTTTGTTACCTCTGGCAGTTACCCTTGGCCTTTTAGCATTTCAGGTTATGTCACATGGATTTGAACTGCTTAAATTTCATAAAAACGCTAGAAAAATAGGGGTTGTTCTAAAACTTTTGACCAGCTAAATATACATACACATACACACATACATATATAAATAAAAACCGCATCAACCCGTAACAACATGATCATTCATACAAATTTATAAAACTATGCAAAATATTATATGCAATGACAAAAAAACACAAAAAAGGTGATTTTAAATAAAGAAAGCATGACATTACATTTATCAAAAGCTCATCCTTGCAGTCCTCTTTCAAAACCTAACACTGCGCAAAGTGGAAGTTCCCATCCGCTTGCTGCCCCTCCCACATTCTCCACAACTTCAACCGCCTATGTGAATGCAATTGATTCTGAGAACAGTGACACAAAAAGTTTTAAGGAATGGCACCATCTATGGCAAACTTGTGTAAAAGTCTTCGAGAAACTTTTGTTGTTTAAAATAAAAACTAAATTACACCCAGAATTTTTTTTCAGTGGGGGGGAAAATCTATCATACAATAACAAACTGAATACATGAATAACCCGACGCTGAATGAAAGCCTGAAATTAGCAAATGATGTTGATGCCATACTTGCCGCCCCAGCTGATTACAGACAATACAAGCCCTGAACAGCATGACATGATCGAAGAGGGTCAAAAAACCGATTACTAAATGATGTTGAATAAAGCTACATAGCCGATTACCCAACATAAAACGATGAAGCCGACTTATGCGCAACCGCCACCCTTTGTATGTCATGACGTTCAATTTCTTCGATAAAATAAATGTAGATATCAAATTCCTGAGCAGCTTGACTACACTAGGTAAGGCCTGACTTGCAGTTAAAGATGACAGGAACACACAATCTATCCACATCTTAACGAAGCACAATGTCTGTGCATGACTGTGTTAAACCGGTGAAGATGGAATGACCCACTGCTGGGCTGGCCTAACTATGATTAACAGGAACTTCGAAGCGCTCGAGCCTGTATTGGTTACTGATCCGTGACCGTCGCATGACCAATCTGGACGACCAATCAAGCAATGATTGGTAAATGTGCAGGAGGATGAGGAGGAAGAAAACAATTTGAAAACCCCTCTCTATTGACAGAGTCAAACGTCAGGTAAGAAAGGTCGTAGTGCGTGTGTCGTGTGTGTGTGTGTGTCCTCCATAACTCCAAAACCATGGAAAGCCAGCAGCCCAAACTTAACAATGCATACTAAGGGAATCCAAAGGGAAGTGCATGCCTGATAAAATTCGGCTGTTTGGTTAATTTAAACACCCCTTTTAAAGCATAATTAACTCATCTCTCATCTTGCAAAAAAACAAAAAAGCGGATTATCCTTGGCTCAGCCCGTATTCATTCCATCAGAGTATTATTCTGCCATACATTTTGAGAATCAAAAATTCCTCCGCTCTTGGAACATTCAAAACGGCTTTCCGTTTGATATAGTTCATACCTACGAATCTCTGGCGATTTCTGATCTACTATACGCGATTTGTTTGTATGAAGGATCACGCATCAGCGCATGTATGCAAAGCCAGCCGTCCTCAATCAAACTGAGTGTGTAAGCCATATGTGATACAGTCGCCAGCCAGGCAATTGACTTACTCATCCCAGCGGTTGTCATTTTGAAAATAAAATTACAAAATTGACATTCAGACAACGTTAAGGAGATAAAGCATATAAACAATGTGTTCATTGTCTTATGTAAAATCTTGATAAGTTCTTAAATGTAAACCCTCGGCTCGAGAGTTCCATCCAGTTCCAAGCGCGTAACAGGCTTGGCAGGCCCGCATTCGATGTCATTTAATTGCTAGCCCGAGTTATAATCACTTTTAACAGGCGTATGTGCTGTTGAAAGCACGCAGTAGGTATTGTTATCCTTACCGAGAACGTGCTCTTTTTCACGTACCCATTTTGTTCAATCCTGGAACTAATTTGCTGCCAGAGGCGCGACCATCCCATCGTCCGTTCCCCCCCCCCCCTACCACTTCCCCACTCCCAAGTCCCCCACGCCAAGCAATGAACCCTCCTTTCCCTCAAAGCTACCCTACCACAACGCAAATCCGCGAACAGTCCCTTCCGCTCCCCACTTCCCCCTCCCCTTATGCGCACGCCCCCCAATCCCGCAGGTATTAGAAAAAACAAACCGCACAAATGGTGAGGCGTCACTCTCCCCCCTTCATCGCCACCTCTCGCTTCATCCTCGACCTTTCCCCAACCCTCCCTTCCCATTCCCCTCCTCTCCCCCCATCCTCCTCTCACTCACAGCCCCTCCCTCTCCAAAGATGATATCGTCATCTGGTTGCAGCGTTACGTTACTCCCCCACTCACTCCTCGCCTCTCGCCATGTCCTCTCCCCCCCGCTCTCCCTCCTCGCTTCTCCACCTTCCCTCGCTCCCAACCCCTCCTCGCTCCCCCTCTCATAGTATAATCAGTGAACCGACGGGGTCTGTAGAGGCCAATCGGAGGGTATGAGGAGGGATAGGAAGGTGGAGTGAAGAGGGTCGGGAGGCGGCGAGAGAGTGGATGGGAGACAGGTGCGGAGGAGGAAGGCGAAGGGGTGGGGGGGGGGTTGCGGAGCGAGACAAAATAAAATGGATCACCTCATATGCTTGCTACATGTGCCTATGAAATAAATGACATACTGCCTTGAGATGCGTCAAAGCACCTAAAAAGTTGTGCCTGTCACCTGCAACAAAAAGACACACCTTTACGAACACGAAAACTCACCGAGCGATCAGTCGCAAGTATTTGGCACGCACAAAAAAAATGTGGATGGAGATCTGTTGATGGTTGCTTCGCAGAGCTGCATCTTTCTTTACAAAAAAGTCCACATCTTTCAAGGCGACCCGCCACAGCCAGGCCTTCATGCACGGCCGCAATGCCGAAAATATCTTGGAATTGTCCTTGCTACCTCAGATACTTGAACAGCTCAATGGGCGTCTCTGATCACACCGTCATGGTGTTTTTAGCTGCTTTCAAAGCTTTACTTTTGTGTTAGTTGGAACGATTGAGAATGATCAGCAACGACTCATCGAATGTGGTACTTCATGTCAAACCACATATTTAAATCAAATACAGCAAGTAACATAAACAACAAACTGTACAAGTTAAGCTGCCACAAAACCACGTAGCCTTGCCTAAAGCCACTACACTCTAATTCTGAAAATACATTAAAAAAACAACCCATTGTAACCCCCCCCCCCCACAACTTACCCCCACCTCTCACCCGAATGCAGCGCTAAGAAAGCTGGCCTTAAGAACCCGGATAAAAAAGAGAGTTGGGAAGGCGCCGACTGGCCGAATAAAACAAACCAAAGACAAGCAAACCAAGGTAAGCCCAGTCACTGTTTCAAAAACCCAACCAAGTTCCTCAACAAGCTGAACACATCACAACCCGATCACAATACATGAGGAATGCCAATGTTACACACACCTCCTCATCCACCAGACCGTTTTCATCACTTATTGGGAGTTCATCAGCAACAGCGTAGCATTGGGATTCTCATGGAGAAGAACCCAAGTCAAACCAATCACATGCTCACCCAATCAATTGCCCCAGGTCACTACGCATTTCCACGAATTAACTCCCTGATGATTAAGCTGGAGAGCAGAGTCCGCCACAATCAGTTTTTGCACCTGTAGATGGTAACAAGTTAGCCTTCCGCATGTCTATAATGCAAACATTGGCCAGATGGCAGAGCGCAGCACATGCTGTCAGTGTGTAAAAATATGAAGTCGCTGCGCATGGGAATTGGGATGCCGATTGCGATGGGAGTTGGCGAGTGGGGAGGGCCGACGGGGACTATGGGAGTGAGGATGGCCGTACTGGCGATGGAGTTGGAGTGCCGAATGGCGAAGAGATGGGGTTATATTGGGATGCCGACTGGCGATGGGATTGGGAAGGGATGCCGATGCTATGGAGCTTGGGAGTGGATGGCCGACTGCTGGTAGTCGGGAGTCTGGAAATTGGGATGGCGACTGCGGTGGAGTTGGGATTGGGATGGCCGATTGGCATGGGAGTTGGATTGGGATGGCCGGACTGCGGTGGAGAGACGGGATGGGAATTGATGGCCGAAATGGCGGTGAGGGAGTTGGTTGGGATGCCGACTGGCATGAGTTGGATTGTCGACTTGGTATGGATTGGGATGCCGACTGGCGAGAGCGGGAGTGGATGCCCGACGGAATGGGAGTTGGATGCCGGACTGGCCGATGGGAGTTGGCATGGCCGCTGGCGATTGGGACGTTGGGAGTGGGTGGCGAACTGGCGGAGAACTGGGTGTCCGATGGCTGATGCGAGATTGGAAGTTGGTGATGGCGACTGGAGAATGGGATTGGAGTTGGGATGGCTGACTGGAGAATGGGATTGGAGTTGGGATGCGCTACTGCGATGGAAGTTGGGAGTTTGGGCGTGGATGGCCGCACTGGCCCGATCCTGGAGTTGGTTGCCGAGGGACTGGCGACTGGCGATGGGAGTTGGGATGGCGACTTGCGCGATGGGAGTTGGGAGTGGGATGGCCGAGCTGGGAGTGCGCAAGTTTGGATGCGCTTGCATGCGGAGTTGGGATCGCGCACTGCGCAACAGTTGATGGCCAAGCGAATGAGTTGCGAGTTGGCATGGCCGACTGCGCATGGCAGTTCGGGATTGAGGATGGCCCGCACTGCGCATGGGATTGGCGAGTTTGCGGAGTAGGGATGGCGGATGGCCGGGAGTTGGCGAGTTGGGAGGCCTGATGGCGACCCTGCGAGTTGGGTACTGGATCCGACTGGCAGATGGTCCGTTGGAGTTGGACTTGAGCCGCACTGGCCGATGGAGTTGGGAGTTGGAGGACCGACTGCGATTGCGGAGTTGGAGATCGTGGGAGTGGCGATGCGCAGATGGCGAGAATTTGGAGTTGGATTGGCCGACTGGGCAATGGGAGTTGGAGTTAGGATGGCCGACTGGCGCGTGGCAGTTGCGGAGTTTGGCGAGTTTGGGATGGCCGCACTGGCATGCAGGCAGTTGGGATTGGGCCAAGTCTGGCGATGCGGACTGCTGCATGGGGAGTTGGGATGCGTCGAGGAGTGAGATGGCCCGAAACTGCGCATGGGAGTTTGGAGTTCGAGTTGGGATGCCTACTGCAGGGAGTTGGGAGTTGGGAGTTGGATGGCCGGACTGCGGGAAGTGGGAGTTGGCGCAGTTGGATGGCCGACTGCCGCGGGTGATGAGCGCAGGGATGATGCGAGCAGGGGATGGCCGACTGCGATGGATGTATTGGCGACGCATTGGTGATCGCCGACTGGGATGGAGTACTGGGAGTTGGATGGCGACTGCGTGATGGAGTTGGATGTGGATTTGGATGGCCGACTGGCGATGACGTTGATTTTGGGAGTTGATGGCCGACCTGGTGATGGAGTTGGCGGATTGGGATGGCCAATGGTCGATGGAGAGTTGGCAGATGTTGCGCAGTTGGGATGGCTGGCGTAGGCCACTGGCGATGGGAGGGTTTGGGAGTTGGGCATGGCGACTGGCATTGGGAAGTTGGAAGTTGGATGGCGACTGGCGACTGGGAGTTGGGAGTTGGAGTCATGAGTGCCGAACTGGCTTGATGGAGTTTGCGGTTGGGGACTGCCGACTGGCGATGGAGTTGGAGTTGGATGGCCGACTGGCGATGGGAGTTGGGAGTTGGGATGGCGACTGGCGATGGATTGGCGATTGGGCCCGACTGGCGGAGGTGGGAGTTGCGATTGTGCCGACTGGCGATCGGAGTTCGGATGGCCGAAACTGCGCGAGATTTTGGGAGTTTGGCCGCACGTGGGTGGAGGTTGTGCGATGGCCGATGGGAGTTGGATTTGGCCGACTGCGATGGAGTGGGATGCGACTGCGATGGGAGTTGGGATGGCGCACTGCAAGTTGGGAGTTGGGCATGGCCGACTAGGCATGGATGTGGATTGGCATGGCCGACTGGCATGGAGTTGGGAGTTCGGTGCGACTGGCGATGGGACTTGGGATGGCCGATGGCCGACTGGGAGTGGGATTGCGGATGCCGACTGGCGAGTTGGTTGGGGATGGCCGACTGGCGTATGCGAGGG
>CM068965.1:2373173-2388962 GCA_035128595.1 Eptatretus atami | reverse complement strand
TGTTAAAACTTGATTTACACTCTCGGTAAATTGGGGTGATGTTAAACTTGATTTCCTCTCGGTAAATAAAGTAGGAGTGATGCACTTTACACATTTGGGAACTACATGAAACTTTATCTCTTGTCTTTGTGAAGTTAGACCGACATTAAACTTTTGACACATGGTAAAGTCGGACTGACATTCAACAAGATTTACTTCCACAGTAACCTCATGATTAGTGATGAGCTGTAACAATTACTGTCCAAAACGAACAATAATTACTGTCCAAAAAGGGAGATTAAAAAAACTATGTGCACGTGTACATGTACACATTGTTACAGGCCGCATTCTGATTGCATTTCCCTTGTTCCTTAGCAAAGAGATTTCGACCGACAGGTAGCGAGCCCATGTTTGAGGAGAGCTGAAGATGCCCACCTCACTGCTTCACTTCATCGTGTTACCTGCTTGGCATCTTGAAGATGACAAGTAAATGCATTGGAGAATTTTTGAGAATGTCATGCTGTTGCATATCACTTTCAATCTCGAACCTTTGTCATGACCTCTTGCATTTGGATGAATCGCGGAGAGATACAGCGTTCCCAAAGGGAGAAACTTGAGAAACAAATGCTTTGGAATTCCTCCTGACTAGGAGTCAAGAACTTCATCAGAGCTGTCCCTCTTTGTTTGAGTGAGTAAAGTTGAAGTAAATTAAATGTGTTCACGAGACTGAACCCTTGTGTGAACTTTCACCCCAACCCCCTTCCGATCCACCGACGTTGATTGTAATAAAACAGTTATTTTATAACATTGTGTACAAATGTTCTCCACGTATTTGCTTTGGCTTGAGAACCACCCAGGAATTTTGTTTCCACTTTATCGGAATTGGATTTTGATTGGAGGATGAGGGGTGATTTCCATCTGTGGCCCAACAAACTAAATGGCACTTGTAGGTATCAGTCAGGATTTGAATATACTAAATGGATTGATCGGGTCCAGTTGAGGACTGTGGGTAATATTTTGGAATCACTTTAGAATCTCGTACTGCAATAGTTTACACAGTGAGTGTGCTGCTCGACTCCTGCGCACACCTCGAGATGTCCCACCTGCTACAGTACAAGTAAACGGCTTTGTTGCTTGAAGCACTTTATAAAATTGTTTACATTAAGGCCCCCATGGTCGAAAACCCAAATTAAAGAGAAAAATAACAATCTCATCCAAATAAATAACCACTTTAATAACATGCTGGTAATCCAAACATACTTAGTGTGATTCTATAAACATGATAAAAGCTCCAAAACCCCCTTAATTTGATCCAGTACACAAGCATCAATGACTGGAATGCTTTCTTTCAAATAGAATGTGAACATCGACAACTAACTTGATCCAATCCAGTTGTGATTCATCACAACATGAAGTTCGTCCTGTGGAATGGGTCACAAGGTTCACGTTCTTGAAGAGATGGAATTCACGATTCATGGTTCCAGTCCGAGTTTCTCATCCACATTTTGCTTTCAGAAGGAACGATAACAAAAAGGTTTGCAAAGTTAACTGCAGGCACTTTAACTGATACAAAAGGGGTTAAAATGGCCAGCCTACACGTAACCCATGTACTCCACTGTGACACTTCATCTTACCACTCCCTCTTAGTGTCTTTTGTGAAAAAGATAATCTGCATAACATTCAGCTGCCTTGTTTACACGGATCTGGAATATGTCTCATGCTGGTCGACAACTCTCGACAGACCTTTGGTTCATGAGGACATCGCGTCTCCAAATGGACCGGTATGGTTTATGGCTTAAGAGCATGCTACAAACTTCTTAAAGGCATAGTTTCTTTACACCAACTACAATTGTGTAGTTGCAATAAGGGTACAAATCAGAACACTTTTTTAAGGCTGCTCAATAAATAAATAAAATTGAGGGAAGATGATTGTCAGATGGTGAAGTGGGGATGGTTGGGGGAAAAGGGGAGGAGGGCGAGAGTTCTGAGTGGAAGAACAAGACAAGAAGGCAGAATGGAAGATGAGTGAACTCATCTAAGTTTGTTTTTATCCCACAATTAAGTTCTTGTCTCTGAACAAATTACCTTTGGACTCCATCATTGGCAAAAGTTGAAGAATCAAAAATGTTTTTTTTTTGCTCTGAAGAATAAACTCTTTTGTTTGTATGGAAATGAAAACTGCACTTTGTCGAATGAGCCTGTCCAGGCAAGCGAGGCCTTGACAGGCTAGTTGTCAACCCCAAGTTTTGAAATAAATTGATACAACTGTGGAAATGTCCAACAGGTTGAGAGACAGGATGGTGTGATTTGCATTTTGAGAACCCAGATGCGGGCATCACAACGTACCCTCACAATGCTCACCCTCGCCTTCCGAAATTGCTTGCATGGGCAAGCTGTGTAGCCGGCTGCGCGAGTTGAACCGGCTACTACCAGCAGAGGGTGGTGTCTTTGAACGGCCGAGACGTACACCACCAACTGTAAGGGCACCTTCTGATGTTAGAGCAATGCCCTCGCTAACATAGCGCTTGCTCGGACTGCGTTCGGGGGATCCGATTGGAGTCGAGGACGGCGAGGTGTCCCCTTGGCCTATTCTCAGCATATCGACCGCCGACATTCGTTGTGCGGTGTCCATTCGTGATCCTTTGCGTAATAACAAAGCTTTGAACTCCTCATTGCCAGGGTTCTGACGTCGGCGTGGTCCTGAAAGCTGTCTGGAAGTCGGAGGCGAAGCTGAACGATGGCGAGCACGACTGATCAAGGGTTCCGTATCACGACCGAGAACCCTTCGTTTGGTTCTGTGGTGAGGCAGAGGGGATGGTTAATAATTTCTACATGGACCTGATATGTGGCCAAGTAAAGTACGTGTAGAATAAAACTCGTTCAGAACCGTCTCCCTGCTCCTCTGTGCACAAGCTAGTGTAGCCCCATTTGCTATTTCATGGAATGTTCTTTTGATTCATTTTGCCTTTGGGTCAGAATTACATGGCATCTAACATTTGCTTAGCATGTACTTAGGTTCAGTGACATGGTATTTTAAAGTTTAAAAAGAGCAGGCCCCTGTGTGCTTGTACTTTCACTGAACTGCAAATTCCAAACTGACCAAAGCCTGGTAGAGCTGAAAGGTAGAGCAACATCCAACCAACAAGTACTACAAACACACCACTGCATATTCAACAACAAGGCCTAGCAAAATGGTTTTGAACTAAATTGATACAAAGATGCTCAAACGGTTTTGTTATTTGATAAAATGTCGTAACACACAATTCATGCTCATTTTTAGCTCACCTGGACTTCAGTCAGGTGAGATTGTATGATCGAGCAGTGTCGGTCAATCAGTTCCTAAAAACTTCAGTCATTATCGCTTGAACCGAACACATGATTTTGATGAAACTTGGTCACAAGCTTCATATCTGATGCTCAACGAAGGTATATTGGCCACATCAAAATCTGCGCTCATTTAGGGGGTGGGGTGTGGGTTGAACCCACACCCCCCCTCCCAAATAGGTATTTACTTTCTTCTCTGAAACTACACAAGCAATATTGATGAAACTTGACCACAACTTACTTCACACATGATGTACCTATTGATTGACTTGCTTCTGATCCAGGTGAGGTTCAGGATAGGTGGTCCTATTTGTTAAACTCCGAACGTGCTTGTGATTTTTATACACATTTCAAAAAAGGCCCGTTAATCAAAAACCAGATTGTGATTAAAAATTATATTTGATTAAGAAAGGTGAACACAACAAGAGATAAAATTGGAGTATTTGAACATTGAATGTGATTGAAGGAGCCCAACAGCATTGCTGTTTGGGCTCCTTCAATCATATTCAATGGGTGGTTCGAGGAGTTTAAATTGGGGAAAAGATAATCCCAGGAATGTTTCTCAGAGAGGTTAATCATGTGATGAAAATGGTCGGCCAGGTCCCAATCTCTTTACCATACTCTTCTGTGAACCTCACTGTAGTGAAGAAAAAGAAAAAAACGAACAGTGGGTAAAAGAGCAACAATAATTGGAGAAATAAAAAGGAATGTGCAAGTAAGAGAGGTTGCGATTGGTAGGATAAAGGGGAGTAGAGATTGGGAATGATATGATTGTGATGTGCTTGCCTTAAACCCTGGAGGGAAGGATGGGAAAGAACCATCTCCAACTACCTCGCCACCACAAGTACAAGTACTCACCACATATTTAGCATAAATTACAATAATCGGGTCGATTATTCGCTATGATCCGGAATTAAAAAATTGAAAACGAAGCTCTCGCAGGATGTTGCTATTCCACTGTTTATTTCTTCAGGAAAAGAAAATCACTGAGGAAGATCTATTGTAATCGTTATCGATGTATCATATTGTTTACAGAGGAACGGTGCTGGCTGGGTCGTTTTGGTTGTGCCAGGTCTTGATTTTGCTGGGCGGTTTTGACTTAAGGGGGATGGTTTTTGTTTTGTTGGGCGGTTTTGATTAATGGGGGATGGTTTTTGTTTTGCTGGGCGGTACCAGAGCCGTTTTTGTTGGTCGTTTTGGTTGTGCCAGTCTTGATTTTGCTGGGCGGTTTTGATATAAGGGGGATGGTTTTTTGTTTTGTTGGGCGGTTTTGATTTAAGGGGGGATGGTTTTTGTTTTGTTGGGCGGTTTGATTTAAGGGGGGATGTTTTTGTTTTGGGCGGTTTTGATTTAAGGGGGGATGTTTTTGTTTTGTTGGTCGTTTTGGTGTTTTTTTGCCAGCTCTTGATTTTGCTGGGCAGTTTTGATTTAAGGGGGGGATGTTTTTGTTTTTGTGGGCGGTTTTGACTAAAGGGGGATGGTTTTTGTTTTGTTGGGCGGTTTTGATTAATGGGGGATGGTTTTTGTTTTGCTGGGCGGTTTTGATTTAATGGGGGATGGTTTTTTTTTGCTGGGCAGTTTTGATTTAAGGGCTATGGTTTTTGTTTTGCTGGGCGTTTTGATTTAAGGAGGGATGGTTTTGTTTTGCTGGGTGGTTTTGATTTAAGGGGAGTGGGTTTTGTTTTGCTGGGCGGTTTTGATTTAAGGAGGGATGGTTTTTTTTGTTTGGGCGGTTTTGATTTAAGGGGGGATGGTTTTTGTTTTGCTGGGCGGTTTTGATTTAAGGGGGATGGTTTTTGTTTTGCTGGGCAGTTTGATTTAAGGGGGATGGTTTTGTTTTGCTGGGAGGTTTTGATTTAAGGGGGATGGTTTTTGTTTTGCTGGGCAGTTGTGATTTAAGGGGGATGGTTTTTGTTTTTATTTAAGGGGGATGGTTTTGTTTTGCTGGGTGGTTTTGATTTAAGGGGGATGGTTTTTGTTTTGCTGGGTGTTTTGATTTAAGGGGGGATGGTTTTGTTTTGCTGCGAGGTTTTGATTTAAGGGGGGATGGTTTTTGTTTTGCTGGGCAGTTGTGATTTAAGGGGGAGGTTTTGTTTTGATTAAGGGGGGATGGGTTTTGTTTTAAGGGGGATGGTTTTTGTTTTGCTGGGCAGTTGTGATTTAAGGGGGATGTTTTTGTTTTGCTGGGCGGTTTTGATTTAAGTGGGGATTGTTTTTTTTGCTGGGCGGTTTTGATTTAAGGGGGGGGGAATGGTTTTTGTTTTGCTGAGCGGTTTTGATTTAAGGGAGGATGGTTTTTGTTTTGCTGGTGGTTTTGATTTAAGGAGGGATGGTTTTTGTTTTGTTGGGTGGTTTGATTTAAGGGAGGGATGGTTTGATTTAAGGGGGATGGTTTCTGTTTTGATTAAGGGGGATGGTTGTTGTTTTGCTGGGAGGTTTTGATTTAAGGGGGATGGTTTTTGTTTTGCTGGGCAGTTGTGATTTAAGGGGGATGGTTTTTGTTTTGATTTAAGGGGGGATGGGTTTTGTTTTGCTGGGTGGTTTGATTTAAGGGGGATGGTTTTTGTTTTGATTTAAGGGGGATGGTTTTGTTTTGCTGGGTGGTTTTGATTTAAGGGGGATGGTTTTTGTTTTGCTGCGAGGTTTTGATTTAAGGGGGATGGTTTTGTTTTGCTGGGCAGTTGTGATTTAAGGGGGATGGTTTTTGTTTTGATTTAAGGGGGATGGGTTTTGTTTTGCTGGGTGGTTTTGATTTAAGGGGATGGTTTTTGTTTTGCTGGGCAGTTGTGATTTTAAGGGGGATGTGTTTTTGTTTTGCTGGGCGGTTTTGATTTAAGTGGGGATGGTTTTTATTTTGCTGGGCGGTTTTGATTTAAGGGGGGGGGGATGGTTTTTGTTTTGCTGGGCGGTTTTGATTTAAGGGGGGATGGTTTTTGTTTTGTTGGCGGTTTTGATTTAAGGGGGGATGGTTTTTGTTTTGCTGGGTGGTTTTGAAATGAGGGGGATGGTTTTGTTTTGCTGGGCAGTTTTGATTTAAGGGGGATGTTTTGTTTTGCTGGGTGGTTTTGATTTAAGGGGGATGGTTTTTGTTTTGCTGGGTGGTTTTGATTTAAGGGGATGGCTTTTGTTTTGCTGGGCGGTTTTGATTAAGAGGGATGTTTTGTTTTGCTGGGTGGTTTTGATTTAAGGAGGGATGGTTTTGTTGTGGGGCGGTTTTGATTTAAGGGGGATGGTTTTTGTTTTTGATTTAAGGGGGATGTGTTTTGTTTGCTGGGGTGGTTTTGATTTTGGGGGGATGGTTTTTGTTTTGATTTAAGGGGGATGGTTTTTGTTTTGCTGGGCAGTTGTGATTTAAGGGGATGGTTTTGTTTTGCTGGGCGGTTTTTATTTAAGGGGGGGAAGGTTTTTTGTTTTGCTGGGCGTTTTTGATTTAAGGGGGATGGTTTTTGTTTTGTTGGCGGTTTTGATTTAAGGGGGATGGTTTTTGTTTTGCTGGGTGGTTTTAATATTAAGGGGGATGGTTTTTGTTTTGCTGGGCAGTTTTGATTTAAGGGGGATGGTTTTTGTTTTGCTGGGCGGTTTTTTTTAAGTGGGGATGGTTTTGTTTTGCTGGGTGGTTTTGATTTAAGGGGGATGGTTTTTGATTTTACGAGGATGGTTTTGTTTTGATTTAAGGGGGGATGGTTGTTGTTTTGCTGGGAGGTTTTGATTTAAGGGGGGATGGTTTTGTTTTGCTGGGCGGTTTTTGTTTTGCTGGGCAGTTGTGATTTAAGGGGGATGGTTTTTGTTTTGATTTGAGGGGGATGGGTTTTGTTTTTGCTGGGTGGTTTTGATTTAAGGGGGATGGTTTTGTTTTGCTGGCGGTTTTGATTTAAGTGGGGATGGTTTTATTTTGCTGGGCGGTTTTGATTTAAGCGGGGGGATGGTTTTGTTTTGCTGGCGTTTTGATTTAAGGGGGGATGGTTTTGTTTTGTGGGCGGTTTTGATTTAAGGGGGATGGTTTTTGTTTTGCTGGGTGGTTTTTATTTAAGGGGGATGGTTTTTGTTTTGCTGGGCAGTTTTGATTTAAGGAGGGATGGTTTTTGTTTTGCTGGGTGGTTTTGATTTAAGGGGGATGGTTTTTGTTTTGCTGGGCGGTTTTGATTTAAGGGGGATGGTTTTTGTTTTTGCTGGCGGTTTTGATTTAAGGGGGGATGGTTTTTTTTTTTGCTGGGCGGTTTTGATTTAAGGGGGGATGGTTTTTGTTTTGCTGGGCGGTTTTGATTTAAGGGGATGGTTTTGTTTTGCTGGGCGGTTTTGATTTAAGGGGGGATGGTTTTTGTTTTGTTGGGCGGTTTTGACTAAAGGGGGATGGTTTTTGTTTTGTTGGGCGGTTTTGATTAATGGGGGATGGTTTTTGTTTTGCTGGGCGGTTTTGATTTAATGGGGATGGTTTTTGTTTTCTGGGCAGTTTTGATTTAAGGGCTATGGTTTTTGTTTTGCTGGGCGGTTTTGATTTAAGGAGGGATGGTTTTTGTTTTGCGTGGGTGTTTTGATTTAAGGGGGGTGGGTTTTGTTTTGCTGGGCGGTTTTGATTTAAGGAGGATGGTTTTTGTTTTGTTGGCGGTTTTGATTTAAGGGGGGATGGTTTTTGTTTTGCTGGGCGGTTTTGATTTAAGGGGGATGGTTTTTGTTTTGCTGGCAGTTTTGATTTAAGGGGATGGTTTTTGTTTTGCTGGGAGTTTTGATTTAAGGGGGATGGTTTTGTTTTTGCTGGGCAGTTGTGATTTAAGGGGGATGGTTTTTGTTTTGATTTAAGGGGGGATGGGTTTTGTTTTGCTGGGTGTTTTGATTTAAGGGGGATGGTTTTGTTGCTGGGTGGTTTTGATTTAAGGGGGGATGGTTTTTGTTTTGCTGCGAGGTTTTGATTTAAGGGGGATGGTTTTTGTTTTGCTGGGCAGTTGTGATTTAAGGGGGATGGTTTTTGTTTTGATTTAAGGGGATGGTTTTGTTGCTGGGTGGTTTTGATTTAAGGGGGATGGTTTTTGTTTTGCTGGGCAGTTGTGATTTAAGGGGATGGTTTTTGTTTTGCTGGGCGGTTTTGATTTAAGTGGGGATGGTTTTTATTTTGCTGGGCGGTTTTGATTTAAGGGGGGGGGGAATGGTTTTTGTTTTGCTGAGCGGTTTTGATTTAAGGAGGGATGGTGTTTTGGCTGGGTGGTTTTGATTTAAGGAGGGATGGTTTTGTTTTGTTGGTGGTTTTGATTTAAGGAGGGGATGGTTTTTGATTTAAGGGGGAGTGGTTTCTGTTTTGATTTAAGGGGGATGTTGTTGTTTTGCTGGGAGGTTTTGATTTAAGGGGGATGGTTTTTGTTTTGCTGGGCAGTGTTGATTTAAGGGGGATGGTTTTGTTTTGATTTAAGGGGGATGTGGTTGTTTTGCTGGGTGGTTTTGATTTAAGGGGGATGGTTTTTGTTTTGATTTAAGGGGGATGGTTTTTGTTTTGCTGGGTGGTTTGATTTAAGGGGGGATGGTTTTTGTTTGCTGCGGAGGTTTTGATTTAAGGGGGGATGGTTTTTGTTTTGCTGGGCAGTTGTGATTTAAGGGGGATGGTTTTTGTTTTGATTTAAGGGGGGATGGGTTTTGTTTTGCTGGGTGGTTTTGATTTAAGGGGGATGGTTTTGTTTTTGCTGGGCAGTTGTGATTTAAGGGGGATGGTTTTTGTTTTGCTGGGCGGTTTTGATTTAAGTGGGGATGGTTTTTATTTTGCTGGGCGGTTTTGATTTAAGGGGGGGATGGTTTTGTTTTGCTGGGCGGTTTTGATTTAATGAAGGGGATGGTTTTTGTTTTGTTGGGGGTTTTGATTTAAGGGGGGATGGTTTTTGTTTTTTGCTGGTGGTTTTGAAATGAGGGGGATGGTTTGTTTTGCTGGGTGGTTTTGATTTAAGGGGGGATGGTTTTTGTTTTGCTGGGTGGTTTTGATTTAAGGGGATGGCTTTTGTTTTGCTGTGCGGTTTTGATTTAAGAGGGGATGGTTTTTGTTTTGCTGGGTGGTTTTGATTTAAGGAGGATGGTTTTGTTTTGTTGGGCGTTTTGATTTAAGGGGGGATGGTTTTTGTTTTGCTGGGCAGTTGTGATTAAGGGGGATGGTTTTGTTTTGATTTAAGGGGATGTGTTTTGTTTTGCTGGGTGGTTTTGATTTGAGGGGGATGGTTTTTGTTTTTGATTTAAGAGGGATGGTTTTTGTTTTGCTGGGCAGTTGTGATTTAAGGGGGATGGTTTTGTTTTGCTGGCGGTTTATTTAAGGGGGGGAAGGTTTTTGTTTTGCTGGCGGTTTTTGATTTAAGGGGGATGGTTTTTGTTTGTTGGGCGGTTTGATTTAAGGGGGATGGTTTTTGTTTGCTGGGTGGTTTTAATTTAAGGGGGATGGTTTTTGTTTGCTGGGCAGTTTTTGATTAAGGGGGATGGTTTTTGTTTTGCTGGGTGGTTTTTATTTAAGTGGGGATGGTTTTTGTTTTGCTGGGTGGTTTTGATTTAAGGGGGATGGTTTTGTTTTTTGCTGGGTGGTTTTGATTTTACGAGGATGGTTTTTGTTTTGATTTAAGGGGGATGGTTGTTGTTTTTGCTGGGAGGTTTTGATTTAAGTGGGGATGGTTTTTGTTTTGCTGGGCAGTTGTGATTTAAGGGGATGGTTTTGTTTTGATTTAAGGGGGATGGTTTTTGTTTTGCTGGGTGGTTTTGATTTAAGGGGATGGTTGTTGTTTTGATTTAAGGCGATGTTTTGTTTTGCTGGGTAGTTGTGATTTAAGGGGATGGTTTTTGTTTTGCTGGGCGGTTTTGATTTAAGTGGGGATGGTTTTTATTTTGCTGGGCGGTTTTGATTTAAGGGGGGGATGGTTTTTGTTTTGCTGGGCGGTTTTGATTTAAGGGGGGATGGTTTTTGTTTTGTTGGGCGGTTTTGATTTAAGGGGGATGTTTTTGTTTTGCTGGGGTGGTTTTGATTTTAAGGGGATGGTTTTTGTTTTGCTGGGCAGTTTTGATTTAAGAGGGATGGTTTTGTTTTTCTGGGTGTTTTGATTTAAGGGGGATGGTTTTTGTTTTGCTGGGCGGTTTTGATTTAAGGGGATGGTTTTTGTTTTGCTGGGCGGTTTTGATTTAAGGGGGATGGTTTTGTTTTGCTGGGCGGTTTGATTTAAGGGGGATGGTTTTTGTTTTTTGGGTCGTTTTGTTGTGCCAGGTCTTTGTTTGCTGGGTGGTTTTGATTTAAGGGGATGGTTTTTGTTTTGTTGGGCGGTTTTGATTTAAGGGGGATGGTTTTTGTTTTGTTGGGCGGTTTTGATTTAAGGGGGATGGTTTTTGTTTTGCTGGGCGGTTTTGATTTAAGGGGGATGGCTTTTGTTTTGTTGGGCAGTTTTGATTTAAGGGGGATGGTTTTTGTTTTTGCTGGGCAGTTTATTTAAGGGGGGATGGTTTTGTTTGCTGAGCGGTTTTTGATTAGAGGATGGTTTTTGTTTTGCTGGGTGGTTTGATTTAAGGGGATGGTTTTTGTTTTGTTGGCCGGTTTTGATTTAAGGGGGATGGTTTCTGTTTGATTTAAGGGGGATGGTTTTTTGTTTTGCTGGGCAGTTGTGATTTAAGGGGGATGGTTTTTGTTTTGATTTAAGGGGGATGGTTTTTGTTTTGCTGGCAGTTTGATTTCAGGGGGATGGTTTTTGTTTTGATTTAAGGGGATGGTTTTTGTTTTGCTGGGCAGTTGTGATTTAAGGGGGATGGTTTGTTTTGCTGGCGGTTTGATTTAAGTGGGGATGGTTTTTGTTTGCTGGGTGGTTTTGATTTAAGGGGGATGGTTTTTGTTTTGATTAAGGGGGATGGTTTTGGTTTTGCTGAGCGGTTTTGATTTAAGGAGGGATGGTTTGTTTTGCTGGGTGGTTTTGATTTAAGGAGGGATGGTTTTTATTTTGCTGGGCGGTTTTGATTTAAGGGGGGGGATGGTTTTTGTTTTGCTGGGCGGGTTTTGATTTAAGGGGATGTTTTGTTTTTGGGCGTTTTGATTTAAGGGGGGATGTTTTTTGTTTGTTGGGCGGTTTGTGATTTAAGGAGGATGGTTTCTTGTTTTGATTAAAGGGGGATGGTTTTTGTTTTGCTGGGCAGTTGTGATTTAAGGGGGATGGTTTTTGTTTTTTGCTGGGCGGTTTTGATTTAAGGGGATGGTTTTGATTTAAGGGGATGGTTTTTGTTTTGCTGGGCGTTTTGATTTAAGGGGATGGTTTTTGTTTTGCTGGGCGGTTTTTATTTAAGTGGGGATGGTTTTTGTTTTGCTGGGTGTTTTGATTTAAGGGGATGGTTTTGTTTTGATTTAAGGGGGATGGTTTTTGTTTTTTGCTGGGGGTTTTGATTTGTAGGGGATGGTTTTGTTTTGCTGGTGCGTTTTGATTTAAGGGGATGTTTTGTTTGATTAACGGGGGGGATGGTTTTGTTTTGCTGGGTGGTTTTGATTTAAGGGGGGATGGTTTTTGTTTTGATTTAAGGGGGGATGGGTTTTGTTTTGCTGGGTGGTTTTGATTAAGGTGGATGGTTTTGTTTTGATTTAAGGGGGATGGTTTTGTTTTGCTGGGTGGTTTTGATTTAAAGGTGGATGTTTTTTGGTTTTGATTTAAGGGGGGATGTTTTTGTTTTGCTGGGCGGTTTTGATTTATGGGGGGATGGTTTTCGTTTTGCTGGGCGGTTTTGATTAAGTGGGGATGATTATTTTGCTGGGCGGTTTTGATTAAGGGGGGGGGTGGTTTTTGTTTTGCTGGGCGGTTTTGATTTAAGGGGGATGGTTTTTTTTGTTGGCGGTTTTGATTTAAGGGGGATGGTTTTTGTTTTGCTGGGTGCTTTTGATTTAAGGGGGATGGTTTTTGTTTTGCTGGGCAGTTTGATTTAAGGGGGATGGATTTTGTTTTGCTGGGTGGTTTTTATTTAAGTGGGGATGGTTTTTGTTTTGATTTAAGGGGATGGTTTTTGTTTTTGCTGGGTAGTTTTGATTTAAGGGGGATGGGTTTTGTCTTGCTGGGTGGTTTTGATTTCAGGGGGATGGTTTTTGGTTTGATTTAAGTGGGATGATTTTGTTTTGCTGGGGCGTTTTGATTTAAGGGGGGATGGTTTTTGTTTTGCTGGGCGGTTTGATTTAAGGGGGATGGTTTTTGATTTAAGGGGATGGTTTTTGTTTTGCTGGGCGGTTTTGATTTAAGGAGGGATGGTTTTTGTTTTGTTGGGCGGTTTGATTTAAGGGGGATGGTTTTTGTTTTGTTGGGTCGTTTTTGGTGTGCCAGGTCTTGGTTTTGCTGGGTGGTTTTGATTTAAGGGGGATGGTTTTTGTTTTGTTGGGCGGTTTTGATTTAAGGGGGGATGGTTTTTGTTTTGTTGGGCGGTTGATTAAAGGGGGGATGGTTTTTGTTTTGCTGGGCGGTTTTGATTTAAGGGGATGGTTTTTGTTTGTTGGGCAGTTTTGATTTAAGGGGGATAGTTTTTGTTTTGCTGGGCAGTTTTGATTTAAGGAGGGATGGTTTTTGTTTTGTTGGGCGGTTTTGATTTCGGAGGGATGGTTTTTGTTTTGTTGGGCGGTTTTGATTTAAGGGGGATGGTTTCTGTTTTGATTTAAGGGGGATGGTTTTTGTTTAAGGGGATGTTTTTGTTTTGATTTAAGGGGGATGGGTTTTGTTTTGCTGGGTGGTTTGATTTAAGGGGGATTGTTTTTGTTTTGATTTAAGGGGGATGGTTGTTGTTTTGCTGGGCAGTTGTGATTTAAGGGGATGGTTTTTGATTTAAGGGGGGGGGGGATGGTTTTTATTTTGCTGGGCGGTTTTGATTGAAGTGGGGATGGTTTTTATTTGCTGGGCGGTTTTGATTTAAGGGGGGGGATGGTTTTTGTTTTGCTGGGTGGTTTGATTTAAGGGGGATGGTTTTGTTTTGCTGGGCGGTTTTGATTTAAGTGGGGATGGTTTTTATTTTGCTGGGCAGTTTTGATTTAAGGGGGGGGATGGTTTTTGTTTTGCTGGGCGGTTTGATTTAAGGGAGGATGGTTTTTGTTTTGCTGGTGGTTTTGATTTAAGGGGGATGGTTTTTGTTTTGCTGGGCAGTTTTGATTTAAGGGGATGGTTTTTGTTTTGCTGGGCGGTTTGATTTAAGGGGGATGGTTTTTGTTTGCTGGGCGGTTTTGATTTAAGGAGGGATGGTTTTTGTTTTGCTGGGCAGTTTTGATTTAAGGGGGGGGGATGGTTTTGTTTTTGCTGGGCGGTTTTGATTTAAGGGGGATGGTTTTTGTTTTGCTGGGCGGTTTTGATTTAAGGAGGGATGGTTTTGTTTTGTTGGGACGGTTTTGATTTAAGTGGGGATGGTTTTTGTTTTGTTGGGTCGTTGGTTGTGCCAGGTCTTGGTTTTGCTGGTGGTTTTGATTTAAGGGGGATGGTTTTGTTTTGTTGGGCGGTTTTGATTTAAGGGGGATGGTTTTTGTTTGCTGGGTGGTTTTGATTTGCTGGGTAGTTTTGATTTAAGTGGGGATGGTTTTTGTTTTGCTGGCGGGTTTGATTTATGGGGGATGGTTTTCGTTTTGCTGGGCGGTTTTGATTTAAGTGGGGATGATTTTTATTTTGCTGGGCGGTTTTGATTTAAGGGGGGGGGGGATGGTTTTTGTTTTTGCTGGGCGGTTTTGATTTAAGGGGGATGGTTTTGTTTTGTTGGGCGTTTTGATTTAAGGGGGATGGTTTTTGTTTTGTTGGGCGTTTGTGATTTAAGGGGGATGCTTCTGTTTTGATTAAAGGGGATGGTTTTTGTTTTGCTGGGCAGTTGTGATTTAAGGGGGATGGTTTTTTGTTTTGCTGGGCGGTTTGATTTAAGGGGGGATGGTTTTTGTTTTGTTGGCAGTTTTGATATAAGGGGGGATGGTTTTTGTTTTGCTGGGTGGTTTTGATTTAAGGGGGATGGTTTTTGTTTTGCTGGGCAGTTTTGATTTAAGGGGGATGGTTTTTTGTTTTGCTGGGCGTTTTGATTTAAGGGGGATGGTTTTTGTTTTGCTGGGCGGTTTGATTTAAGGGGGATGGTTTTGTTTTGATTTAAGGGGATGGTTTTTGTTTTGCTGGGCGGTTTTGATTTAAGGGGATGGTTTTGTTTTGCTGGGTGGTTTTGATTTAAGGGGATGGTTTTTGTTTTGATTTAAGGGGGATGGTTTTGTTTTTTGCTGGGTGGTTTTGATTTTAGGAGGATGGTTTTGTTTTGCTGGTGGTTTGATTTAAGGGGGATGGTTTTTGTTTTGATTAACGGGGGATGGGTTTGTTTTGCTGGTGGTTTTGATTAAAGGTGGATGGTTTTTGTTTGATTTAAGGGGGATGGGTTTTGTTTTTGGCTGGTGTTTGATTAAAGTGGTGGATGGTTTTTGTTTTGATTTAAGGGGGATGGGTTTTGTTTTGCTGGTGGTTTTGATTAAAGGTGGATGGTTTTTGTTTTGATTTAAGGGGGATGGTTTTGTTTTGCTGGGCGGTTTTGATTTATGGGGGATGGTTTCTTTTTGCTGGGCGGTTTTGATTTAAGGGGGATGATTTTTATTTTGCTGGGCGGTTTTGATTTAAGGGGGGGGGTGGTTTTAGTTTTGCTGGACGGTTTTGATTTAAGGGGGGATGGTTTGTTTTGTTGGGCGGTTTGATTTAAGGGGGATGGTTTTTGTTTTGCTGGGTGCTTTTGATTTAAGGGATGGTTTTTGTTTTGCTGGGCAGTTGATTTAAGGGATGGATTTTGTTTTGCTGGGTGGTTTTTATTTAAGTGGGGTGGTTTTTTTGTTTTGATTTAAGGGGGATGGTTTTTGTTTTTTGCTGGTAGTTTTGATTTAAGGGGGGATGGGTTTTGTTTTGCTGGGTGGTTTTGATTTAAGGGGATGGTTTTTGTTTTGATTTAAGGGGATGATTTTTGTTTTTCTGGGCGGTTTTTGATTTAAGGAGGATGGTTTTGTTTTGCTGGGTGGGTTTGATTTAAGGGGATGGTTTTGTTTTGCTGGGCGGTTTTGATTTAAGGGGATGGTTTTTGATTAAGGGGGGATGGTTTTTGTTTGCTGGGCGGTTTTGATTTAAGGAGGATGGTTTTTGTTTTGTTGGGCGGTTTTGATTTAAGGGGATAGTTTTTGTTTTGTTGGGTCGTTTGGTTGTGCCAGGTCTTGGTTTTGCTGGGTGGTTTTGATTTAAGGGGGATGGTTTTTTTTGTTGGGCGGTTTTGATTAAGGGGGATGGTTTTGTTTTGTTGGGCGGTTTTGATTAAAGGGGGATGGTTTTTGTTTTGCTGGGCGGTTTTGATTTAAGGGGATGGTTTTTGTTTTGCTGGGCAGTTTTGATTTAAGGGGGATGGTTTTTGTTTTGCTGGCACGTTTTGAATATAAGGGGGATGTTTTTGTTTGCTGGGCGGGTTTTGTTTTGCTGGGTGTTTTTATTTAAGTGGGATGGGTTTTGTTTGCGTGGGTGGATTTGATTAAGGCGGTGATGC
>CM068965.1:2360223-2373148 GCA_035128595.1 Eptatretus atami | reverse complement strand
CGGCGGTTTTGATTAATGGGGGATGGTTTTTGTTTTGTTGGGCGGTTTTGATTTAAGGGGGGATGGTTTTTGTTTTGCTGGGCGGTTTGATTTTAGGGGGATGTTTTGTTTTTGGCGTTTTGATTTAGGGGGATGGTTCTTGTTTTGTTGGGTCGTTTTGGTTTGTGCCAGGTCTTGATTTTGCTGGGCGGTTTTGATAAAGGGGGATGGTTTTTGTTTTGTTGGGCGGTTTTGATTTAAGGGGGATGGTTTTGTTTTGTTGGGCGGTTTTGATTTAAGGGGGGATGTTTTTGTTTTGTTGGGCGGTTTTGATTTAAGGGGGATGGTTTTTTTTTGTTGGGTCGTTTTGGTTGTGCCAGCTCTTGATTTTGCTGGGCAGTTTTGATTTAAGGGGGGATGTTTTTGTTTTGTTGGGCGGTTTTGACTAAAGGGGATGGTTTTTGTTTTGTTGGGGGTTTGATTAAGGGGGATGGTTTTTTGTTTTGCTGGGCGGTTTTGATTTAATGGGGGATGGTTTTTGTTTTGCTGGGCAGTTTTGATTTAAGGGCTATGGTTTTTGTTTTTGCTGGGCGGTTTTGATTTAAGGAGGGATGGTTTTTGTTTTGCTTGGGTGTTTTGATTTAGGGGAGTGGGTTTTGTTTTGCTGGGCGGTTTTGATTTAAGGAGGGATGGTTTTTGTTTGTTGGGCGGTTTTGATTTAAGGGGGGATGGTTTTGTTTTGCTGGGCGGTTTTGATTTAAGGGGGATGGTTTTTGTTTTGCTGGGCAGTTTTGATTTAAGGGGGATGGTTTTTGTTTTGCTGGGAGGTTTTGATTTAAGGGGGGATGGTTTTTGTTTTGCTGGGCAGTTGTGATTTAAGGGGGATGGTTTTTGTTTTTATTTAGGGGGGATGGGTTTTGTTTTGCTGGGTGGTTTTGATTTAAGGGGGATGGTTTTGTTTTGTGTGGTGTGTTGATAGATGTTTGCTGCGAGGTTTTGATTTAAGGGGGGGATGGGCAGTTGTGATTAGGTTTTTGTTTTGAAGAGGGAAGGATGGTTTTTGTGAGGAAAGGGGGATTTTGTTTTGCTGGGCGGTTTTGATTTAAGTGGGGATGATTTTGCTGGAAGGGAATGGTTTTTGTTTTGCTGCTTTGATTAAGGGGATGGTTTGTGGGTGGTTTTGATTTAAGGAGGGTATTTTTGGGTGGTTTTGATTTAAGAGGGATGGTTTTGATTTAAGGGGGATGGTTTTGTTTTGATTTAAGGGGATGGTTGTTGTTTTGCTGGGAGGTTTTGATTTAAGGGGGATGGTTTTTGTTTTGCTGGGCAGTTTGATTTAAGGAGGGTTTGTAAGGGGGATGGTGTTTGTTTGCTGGGTGGTTTGATTTAAGGGGGATGGTTTTGTTGATTTAAGGGGATGGTTTTTGTTTTGCTGGGTGGTTTTGATTTAAGGGGGATGGTTTTTGTTTTGCTGCGAGGTTTGATTTAAGGGGGGATGGTTTTTGTTTTGCTGGGCAGTTGTGATTTAAGGGGGATGGTTTTTGTTTTGTTGATTTAAGGGGGATGGGTTTTGTTTTGCTGGGTGGTTTTGATTTAAGGGGGATGGTTTTTGTTTTGCTGGGCAGTTGTGATTTTAAGGGGGATGGTTTTTGTTTTGCTGGGCGTTTTGATTTAAGTGGGGATGGTTTTTATTTTGCTGGGCGGTTTTGATTTAAGGGGGGGTGGTTTTTGTTTTGCTGGCGGTTTTGATTAGGGATGGTTTTGTTTGCTTGGTTTTGATTATAAGGGGGATGGTTTTTGTTTTGCTGGTGGTTTTGATGAGGGGGATGGTTTTGTTTTTGCTGGCAGTTTTGATTTAAGGGGATGTTTTGTGCTGGGGATGGTTTTGTTTAAGGGTGGTTTTGTTTGCTGGCGGTTTTGATTTAAGGAGGGATGGTTTTGTTTTGCGGGTGGTTTTGATTTAAGATGGTGTGTGTTGGGATTTTAAGGGGGATGGTTTTTGTTTTGATTTAAGGGGG
Source organism: Eptatretus atami (assembly GCA_035128595.1). Lineage (NCBI taxonomy): Eukaryota > Metazoa > Chordata > Myxini > Myxiniformes > Myxinidae > Eptatretus > Eptatretus atami. The sequence goes on along the minus strand of CM068965.1, from coordinate 2,371,151 downwards.
ATGGTTGGCTGGGTGTGTTTGATTGGGGGATGGTTTTTGATTTGAGATTTAAGGGGATGGTTTTTGTTTTGCTGGGCAGTTGTGATTTAAGGGGATGGTTTTTTTTGCTGGGCGTTTTTATTTAAGGGGGGGAAGGTTTTGTTTTGCTGGGCGGTTTTTGATTTAAGGGGGGTTTGTTTTGTTGGGCGGTTTTGATTTAAGGGGGATGGTTTTTGTTTTGCTGTGGTTTTAATATATAGAGGGGATGGTTTTTGTTTTGCTGGGCAGTTTTGATTTAAGGGGGATGGTTTTTGTTTTGCTGGGCGGTTTTTATTTAAGTGGGGATGGTTTTTGTTTGCTGGGTGGTTTTGATTTAAGGGGGATGGTTTTGATTTTACGAGGATGGTTTTTGTTTTGATTTAAGGGGGATGGTTGTTGTTTTGCTGGGAGGTTTTGATTTAAGGGGGGATGGTTTTGGCTGGGCGGTTTGTTTTGCTGGGCAGTTTGTGATTTAAGGGGGATGGTTTTTGTTTGATTTGAGGGGGATGGGTTTTGTTTGCTGGGTGGTTTTGATTTAAGGGGGATGGTTTTTGTTTTGCTGGCGGTTTTGATTTAAGTGGGGATGGTTTTATTTTGCTGGGCGGTTTTGTTAAGCGGGGGATGGTTTTGTTTTGCTGGCGGTTTTGATTTAAGGGGGATTTTTGTTTGTGGGGGTTTGATTTAAGGGGGATGGTTTTTGTTTTGCTGGGTGGTTTTATTAAGGGATGGTTTTTGTTTTGCTGGGCAGTTTGATAGAAGGGATTTGTTTTGCTGGGTGTTTGATTTAAGGGGGATGGTTTTTGTTTTGCTGGGCGGTTTTGATTTAAGGGGATGGTTTTTGTTTTGCTGGCGGTTTTGATTTAAGGGGGATGGTTTTTGTTTTGCTGGGCGGTTTTGATTTAAGGGGGATGGTTTTTGTGCTGGGCGGTTTTGATTTAAGGGGGATGGTTTTTGTTTTGCTGGGCGGTTTTGATTTAAGGGGGATGGTTTTTGTTTGTTGGGCGGTTTTGACTAAAGGGGGATGGTTTTTGTTTTTGTTGGGCGGTTTGATTAATGGGGGATGGTTTTTGTTTTGCTGGGCGGTTTTGATTTAATGGGGGATGGTTTTTGTTTGCTGGGCAGTTTTGATTTAAGGGCTATGGTTTTTGTTTTGCTGGGCGGTTTTGATTTAAGGAGGGATGGTTTTTGTTTTGCTGGGTGGTTTTGATTTAAGGGGGTGGGTTTTGTTTTGCTGGGCGGTTTTGATTTAAGGAGGGATGGTTTTGTTTTGTTGGGCGGTTTTGATTTAAGGGGGGATGGTTTTGTTTTGCTGGGCGGTTTTGATTTAAGGGGGATGGTTTTTGTTTGCTGGGCAGTTTTGATTTAAGGGGATGGTTTTTGTTTTGCTGGGAGGTTTTGATTTAAGGGGGGATGTTTTGTTTTGCTGGGCAGTTGTGATTTAAGGGGATGGTTTTTGTTTTGATTTAAGGGGGGATGGGTTTTGTTTTGCTGGGTGGTTTTGATTTAAGGGGGATGGTTTTTGTTTTGCTGGGTGGTTTTGATTTAAGGGGGATGGTTTTTGTTTTGCTGCGAGGTTTTGATTTAAGGGGGATGGTTTTTGTTTTGCTGGGCAGTTGTGATTTAAGGGGATGGTTTTTGTTTTGATTTAAGGGGGATGGTTTTTTTTGCTGGGTGGTTTTGATTTAAGGGGGATGGTTTTTGTTTTGCTGGGCAGTTGTGATTTAAGGGGGATGGTTTTTGTTTTGCTGGGCGGTTTTGATTTAAGTGGGGATGGTTTTTTTATTTGCTGGGCGGGTTTTGATTTAAGGGGGGGGGGAATGGTTTTTGTTTTGCGAGCGGTTTTGATTTAAGGAGGGATGGTTTTTTGTTTTGCTGGGTGGTTTTGATTTAAGGAGGGATGGTTTTGTTTGTTGGGTGGTTTTGATTTAAGGAGGGATGGTTTTGATTTAAGGGGATGGTTTCTGTTTTGATTTAAGGGGGGATGGTTGTTGTTTTGCTGGGAGGTTTTGATTTAAGGGGGGATGGTTTTTGTTTTGCTGGGCAGTTTGTGATTTAAGGGGGATGGTTTTTGTTTTGATTTAAGGGGGGATGGGTTTTGTTTTGCTGGGTGGTTTTGATTTAAGGGGGATGGTTTTTGTTTTGATTTAAGGGGGATGGTTTTTGTTTTGCTGGGTGGTTTTGATTTAAGGGGGATGGTTTTTGTTTGCTGCGAGGTTTTGATTTAAGGGGGATGGTTTTTGTTTTTGCTGGGCAGTTGTGATTTAAGGGGGATGGTTTTTGTTTTTGATTTAAGGGGGGATGGGTTTGTTTTGCTGGGTGGTTTTGATTTAAGGGGATGGTTTTTGTTTTTGCTGGGCAGTTGTGATTTAAGGGGGATGGTTTTTGTTTTGCTGGGCGGTTTTGATTTAAGTGGGGATGGTTTTTATTTTGCTGGGCGGTTTTGATTTAAGGGGGGATGGTTTTGTTTTGCTGGGCGGTTTTGATTTAAGGGGGATGGTTTTTGTTTTGTTGGCGGTTTTGATTTAAGGGGGATGGTTTTGTTTTTGCTGGGGGTTTGAAATGAGGGGGATGGTTTTTGTTTTGCTGGGTGTTTTGATTTAAGGGGGGATGGTTTTTGTTTGCTGGGTGGTTTTGATTTAAGGGGGATGGTTTGTTTTGCTGTGCGGTTTTGATTTAGAGGGGATGGTTTTGTTTTGCTGGGTTTTTGATTTAAGGAGGGATGGTTTTGTTTTGTTGGGCGTTTTGATTTAAGGGGGATGGTTTTTGTTTTGCTGGGCAGTTGTGATTTAAGGGGGAGGTTTGTTTTGATTTAAGGGGGATGTGTTTTGTTTTGCTGGGTGGTTTGATTGAGGGGGATGGTTTTTGTTTTGATTTAAGGGGATGGTTTTTGTTTTGCTGGGCAGTTGTGATTTAAGGGGGATGGTTTTGTTTTGCTGGGCGTTTTTATTAAGGGGGGGAAGGTTTTGTTTTGCTGGCGGTTTTTGATTTAAGGGGGATGGTTTTGTTTTGTTGGGCGGTTTGATTTAAGGGGGGATGGTTTTTGTTTTGCTGGGTGGTTTTAATTTAAGGGGGATGGTTTTTGTTTTTGCTGGGCAGTTTATTTAAGGGGGATGGTTTTGTTTTGCTGGTGGTTTTTATTTAAGTGGGGATGGTTTTTGTTTTGCTGGGTGGTTTTGATTTAAGGGGGATGGTTTTTGTTTTTTGCTGGGTGGTTTTGATTTTACGAGATGGTTTTTGTTTTGATTTAAGGGGATGGTTGTTGTTTTGCTGGGAGGTTTTGATTTAAGTGGGGATGGTTTTTGTTTTGCTGGGGCAGTTGTGATTTAAGGGGGATGGTTTTTGTTTTGATTAAGGGGATGGGTTTTTGTTTTGCTGGGGTTTTGATTTAAGGGGGATGGTTTTTGTTTTGATTTAAGGCGATGGTTTGTTTTGCTGGGTAGTTGTGATTTAAGGGGGATGGTTTTTGTTTTGCTGGCGGTTTTGATTTAAGTGGGGATGGTTTTTTTTTGCTGGGCGGTTTTGATTTAAGGGGGGGATGGTTTTTGTTTTGCTGGGCGGTTTTGATTTAAGGGGGGATGGTTTTGTTTTGTTGGGCGTTTTGATTTAAGGGGGATGGTTTTTGTTTTGCTGGGTGGTTTTGATTTAAGGGGGATGGTTTTTGTTTTGCTGGGCAGTTTTGATTTAAGGAGGGATGGTTTTGTTTTGCTGGGTGGTTTTGATTTAAGGGGGATGGTTTTTGTTTTGCTGGGCGGTTTTGATTTAAGGGGATGGTTTTTGTTTTGCTGGCGGTTTTGATTTAAGGGGGGATGGTTTTTGTTTTGCTGGGCGGTTTTGATTTAAGGGGGATGGTTTTGTTTTGTGGGTCGTTTGGTTGTGGCCAGGTCTTTGTTTGCTGGGTGTTTTATTTAAGGGGATGGTTTTTTGTTTGTTGGGCGGTTTTGATTTAAGGGGGATGGTTTTTGTTTTGTTGGGCGGTTTTGATTTAAGGGTGGTTTTTTGTTTTGCTGGGCGGTTTTGATTTAAGGGGATGCTTTTGTTTTGTTGGGCGTTTGATTTAAGGGGATGTTTTTGTTTTGCTGGGCAGTTTGATTTAAGGGGGATGGTTTTTGTTTTGCTGGCGGTTTGATTTAAGGAGGGATGGTTTTGTTTTGCTGGGTGGTTTTGATTTAAGGAGGGATGGTTTTTTTTTTGTTGGCCGTTTTGATTTAAGGGGGATGGTTTCTGTTTTGATTTAAGGGGGGATGTTTTTGTTTTGCTGGGCGTTTGATTTAAGGGGATGTTTTTGTTTTGATTTAAGGGGGATGGTTTTTGTTTGGCTGGCAGTTTGATTTCAGGGGATGGTTTTTTGTTTTGATTTAAGGGGATGGTTTTTGTTTTGCTGGGCAGTTGTGTATTTAAGGGGGATGGTTTTTGTTTTGCTGGACGGTTTTGATTTAAGTGGGGATGGTTTGTTTTGCTGGGTGGTTTTGATTTAAGGGGATGGTTTTTGTTTTGATTTAAGGGGGATGGTTTTGTTTTGCTGAGCGGTTTTGATTTAAGGAGGGATGGTTTTGTTTTGCTGGGTGGTTTGATTTAAGGAGGGATGGTTTTTATTTGCTGGGCGGTTTTTGATTTAAGGGGGGGGATGTGTTTTTGTGCTGGGCGGTTTTGATTTAAGGGGGATGGTTTTGTTTTTTGGGCGGTTTTGATTTAAGGGGGATGTTTTTTGTTTGTTGGGCGGTTTGTGATTTAAGGAGGATGGTTTCTGTTTTGATTAAAGGGGATGGTTTTTGTTTTGCTGGGCGTTTGATTTAAGGGGGATGTTTTTGTTTTGCTGGGCGGTTTTGATTTAAGGGGATGGTTTTGATTTAAGGGGATGGTTTTGTTTTGCTGGGGTTGATTTAAGGGGATGGTTTTTGTTTTGCTGGCGGTTTTTATTTAAGTGGGGATGGTTTTGTTTTGCTGGGTGGTTTTGATTTAAGAGGGGATGGTTTTTGTTTTGATTTAAGGGGGATGGTTTTTGTTTTTTGCTGGGGGTTTTGATTTTAGGAGGATGGTTTTTGTTTGCTGGGTGGTTTTGATTTAAGGGGATGTTTGTTTGATTAACGGGGGATGGGTTTGTTTTGCTGGGTGGTTTTGATTTAAGGGGATGGTTTTTGTTTTGATTTAAGGGATGGGTTTTGTTTTGCTGGGTGGTTTGATTAAAAGGTGGATGGTTTTGTTTGATTTAAGGGGGATGGTTTTGTTTTGCTGGTGGTTTTGATTAAAGGTGGATGGTTTTTGTTTTGATTTAAGGGGGGATGTTTTTGTTTTGCTGGGCGGTTTTGATTTATGGGGGGATGGTTTTCGTTTTGCTGGGCGGTTTTGATTTAAGGGGGATGATTTTTATTTTGCTGGGCGCGTTTTGATTTAAGGGGGGGGGTGGTTTTGTTTTGCTGGGCGCGTTTTGATTTAAGGGGGATGGTTTTGTTTTGTTGGGCGGTTTGATTTAAGGGGATGGTTTTGTTTTGCTGGGTGCTTTTGATTTAAGGGGGATGGTTTTGTTTTGCTGGGCAGTTTGGATTTAAGGGGGATGGATTTTGTTTTGCTGGGTGGTTTTTATTTAAGTGGGGATGTTTTTGTTTTGATTTAAGGGGATGGTTTTTGTTTTTTGCTCGGGTAGTTTTGATTTAAGGGGGATGGGTTTTGTCTGCTGGTGGTTTTGATTTAGGGGGATGGTTTTTTGTTTTGATTTAAGTGGATGATTTTTGTTTTGCTGGGCTGGTTTTGATTTAAGGGGGGATGGTTTTTGTTTTGCTGGGCGGTTTTGATTTAAGGGGGATGGTTTTTGATTAAGGGGATGGTTTTGTTTTGCTGGGCGGTTTTGATTTAAGGAGGGATGGTTTTTGTTTTGTTGGCGGTTTTGATTTAAGGGGGATGGTTTTTGTTTTGTTGGGTCGTTTTGGTTGTGCCAGGTCTTGGTTTTGCTGGGGTGGTTTTGATTTAAGGGATGGTTTTTGTTTTGTTGGGCGGTTTTGATTTAAGGGGGATGGTTTTGTTTTGTTGGGCGGTTTGATTAAAGGGGGATGGTTTTTGTTTTGCTGGGCGTTTTGATTTAAGGGGGATGGTTTTTGTTTTGTTGGGCAGTTTTGATTTAAGGGGGATAGTTTTTTTTTTGCTGGGCAGTTTTGATTTAAGGAGGGATGGTTTTTGTTTTGTTGGGCGGTTTTGATTTTCGGAGGGATGGTTTTTGTTTTGTTGGCTGGTTTTGATTTAAGGGGGATGGTTTCTTGTTTTGATTTAAGGGGGATGGTTTTTGTTTAAGGGGGATGGTTTTTGTTTTGATTTAAGGGGGGATGGGTTTTGTTTTGCTGGGTGGTTTGATTTAAGGGGGATTGTTTTTGTTTGATTTAAGGGGGATGGTTGTTGTTTTGCTGGGCAGTTGTGATTTAAGGGGGATGTTTTGATTTAAGGGGGGGGGGATGGTTTTTATTTTGCTGGGCGTTTTGATTGAAGTGGGGATGGTTTTTATTTGCTGGGCGGTTTTGATTAAGGGGGGGATGGTTTTTGTTTTGCTGTGGTGGTTTTGATTTAAGGGGGATGGTTTTTGTTTTGCTGGGCGGTTTTGATTTAAGTGGGGATGGTTTTTATTTTGCTGGGCAGTTTTGATTTAAGGGGGGGGATGGTTTTTGTTTTGCTGGGCGTTTTGATTTAAGGAGGATGGTTTTGTTTTGCTGGGTGGTTTGATTTAAGGGGGATGGTTTTTGTTTTGCTGGCAGTTTTGATTTAAGGGGATGGTTTTTTTTTGCTGGGCGGTTTGATTTAAGGGGATGGTTTTGTTTTGCTGGGCGGTTTTGATTTAAGGAGGGATGGTTTTTGTTTGTTGCTGGGCAGTTTTGATTTAAGGGGGGGGGATGGTTTTTGTTTTGCTGGGCGGTTTTGATTTAAGGGGGGATGGTTTTGTTTTGCTGGGCGGTTTTGATTTAAGGAGGATGGTTTTTGTTTTGTTGGACGGTTTTGATTTAAGTGGGGATGGTTTTTGTTTTGTTGGGTCGTTTTGGTTGTGCCAGTCTTGGTTTTGCTGGGTGGTTTTGATTTAAGGGGGATGGTTTTGTTTTGTTGGGCGGTTTTGATTTAAGGGGGATGGTTTTTGTTTGCTGGGTGGTTTTGATTTGCTGGTAGTTTGATTTAAGTGGGGATGGTTTTTGTTTTGCTGGGCGTTTTGATTTATGGGGGGATGGTTTCGTTTTGCTGGGCGGTTTTGATTTAAGTGGGATGATTTTATTTTGCTGGGCGGTTTGATTTAAGGGGGGGGATGGTTTTTGTTTGCTGGGCGGTTTGATTTAAGGGGGGATGGTTTTTTTGTTGGGCGGTTTTGATTTAAGGGGGGATGGTTTTGTTTTGTTGGGCGGTTGTGATTTAAGGGGATGGCTTCTGTTTTGATTAAAGGGGATGGTTTTTGTTTTGCTGGGCAGTTGTGATTTAAGGGGGATGGTTTTGTTTTGCTGGGCGGTTTTGATTTAAGGGGGATGGTTTTTGTTTTGTTGCAGTTTTGATATAAGGGGGATGGTTTTTGTTTTGCTGGGTGGTTTTGATTTAAGGGGATGGTTTTGTTTTGCTGGGCAGTTTTGATTTAAGGGGGGATGGTTTTTTGTTTTGCTGGCGGTTTTGATTTAAGGGGGATGGTTTTTGTTTTGCTGGGCGGTTTGATTTAAGGGGATGGTTTTTGTTTTGATTTAAGGGGATGGTTTTTGTTTTGCTGGGCGGTTTTGATTTAAGGGGATGGTTTTTGTTTTGCTGGGTGGGTTTTGATTTAAGGGGGATGGTTTTTGTTTTGATTTAAGGGGGATGGTTTTTTGTTTTTTGCTGGGTGGTTTTGATTTTGAGAGGATGGTTTTTTGTTTTGCTGGGTGTTTTGATTTAAGGGGGATGGTTTTGTTTGATTAACGGGGGGATGGGTTTTGTTTTGCTGGGTGGTTTGATTAAAGGTGGTGGTTTTTGTTTGATTTAAGGGGGATGGGTTTTGTTTTGCTGGGTGGTTTTGATTAAAGGTGGATGGTTTTTGTTTTGATTTAAGGGGGATGGGTTTGTTTTGCTGGTGGTTTTGATTAAAGGTGGATGGTTTGTTTGATTTAAGGGGGATGGTTTTTGTTTTGCTGGCGTTTTGATTTATGGGGGATGGTTTCGTTTGCTGGGCGGTTTTGATTTAAGTGGGAATGATTTTTATTTTGCTGGGCGGTTTTGATTTAAGGGGGGGGGTGGTTTTAGTTTTTGGACGGTTTTGATTTAAGGGGGATGGTTTTGTTTTGTTGGGCGGTTTGATTTAAGGGGGATGGTTTTTGTTTTTGCTGGGTGCTTTTGATTTAAGGGGGTGGTTTTGTTTTGCTGGGCAGTTTGGATTTAAGGGGATGGATTTTGTTTTGCTGGGTGGTTTTTATTTAAGTGGGGATGGTTTTGTTTGATTAAGGGGATGGTTTTTTGTATCTCTCGGATGGTTTTTGTTTTGATTTAAGGGGGATGGTTTTTGTTTTGCTGGGCAGTTGTGATTTAAGGGGGATGTTTTTTGTTTTGCTGGGTGGTTTTGATTTGCTGGGCAGTTTTGATTTAAGTGGGGATGGTTTTTGTTTTGCTGGGCGGTTTTGATTTAAGGGGGGATGGTTTTTGTTTTGCTGGGCAGGTTTGATTAAAGGGAGGATGGTTTTTGTTTTGCTGGGCATTCTTGGTTTTGTGGGGCAGTTTGCTGTTGCCTACCCATTAATCAGGGCAGCAATTAGTAATTTGTTCAAGGTGCCGTTGATAATTTACCAACTCTCAGTGAATGACACCGTGGGGTCTTTAACGTCCACCAACCAACACTGGAAGATGGGACACCCAGTTTAACTTCCATCTGGCACACACATTGATGAATCGCCTTTCCTGTGAAATACCAGGATGACAGTTTGCAGCTGAGCCAAGATTCAAAATCAGGTGAAATAATTCAGAGGTGAGTGTGCACAGATGAAAGCTATCCTGCCAGCCTTTTGATCATGCAATGTTAAATAATTGTGAGATCTTCATGGCATACAACAGGTGACCACATGAGCCAATGACACCAAAATATGGTTTTCGTGGCATTTGTTGAGCAATGCTATCATTGACGGAAGAAAAATATAAAAAGAATGATAATTTAAATTTTAAAAGAAAAACTTGAGATATAAAGATTTTTGGATATCGATCATAATCGTGGTGCTGAAAAACACTGGTGCATTAATAGATGCAAGTTTCTTCAAGTCTACAGAGAGAGGAAAGGTGAACCATAACGATTTTAAAGCGCAAAACACACCTGTGGATCTCGGCAAATAAATCTTCTGTTGTTCGCACACTCGTGTGTTCCATCTCCTTCTGTTCATTGCTTTCCTCTGGCACAATTCCTCCACCACCACCTTCATTGACATTCTCAGCTGGGAATGGACTGATCTGTAAATTTCTTCGGTTCTTCATCAGCTTCTCAACAGGAAAAACGTCATCTTTGTCCTCCTGATGGTCTCCAAACTCCCGTGGTGGTGCTGGTAATTTCAGCTTTGCAATCTCCTCGATGCTGCCTGACTGTTGAGTTTCGGCCTCACACCTCTCATCTGCACGATGTCAAGAGAAGAGGGGAAAAGGAAGACTGTTCTGCAAGGACATTTTTTTTCACCAGGACCCACACAGTGAATTATGATTAGCCATTTCAACACAGAGCAAACAGAAAGCTGTGTTCAAACACAAACAGAACATCGAAAGAGAGACAGCCATTTGAGGTTGCAATACCAAGTGGTTAAAAATCCAAAGGAATAAGGAAATGACAAGGTGGTCATGGAAATTATGCAGACCATGTAGGTCTTGTCAACAAAATGAACAAGACGACGACGTCATGCAGAGCACGAAACTTGCAAAATCCATGAAACTAATTGCTGGTTGAATTCAATGATCAAATGTGCAACACCTCTTCAAATTTGAACTGAATCGGATGAAAATTGACAAGTTTAGAAATTCAGCCGATGTAGACCTTTTGGCCTTCATGGAACTCAAAAATCATTGGCTGTTGAATTCAGTGACCTGAAATATAAATCCTCTTCAAATTTCAACTCAATCGGATGAAAATGGAGGATTTTAGAAATGACCTTTTTGACCTCTAAAACAAAAGGCTTCTTCGTTATGACAAACTCTATCATGTGAAGTTTCATGAAAATCGGTTTTAAATTGTTATGTGACCTGTAGGCGATTGACAGACAGACAAAATAAGAGTTTAGAAACTCAGGTTTAGAAAATAAAACTCAGGAAATAAGAGTTTAAAAAGTATCATATAAAAAGGTTGATGGAGGCAGCATGAGCCAAATAGCCTTTTCCTGTGCATGAGCCAATGGAATCGAGTTAATCTTGGAACCAAGGGATTAAAATAAGAGCACCAATTTGATCTTGGAAGCCTGGTGTTGGCTTCGCGGTGAAGGTGACTGGATTGGGACCGAAGGGTCCCGAGTTCAAGCCCCTGTCGACAGCAGAATTAACACCAGGTGGGGTTGACTCAGCCTGTCATCGTTCCGAGGTCGGCGAAACAAGTACCAGTGTACTGTGGTAATAACTATTCGAGGTAACCTGCATCGGAGTGGCGACCCGTCCAGGACTGCACACCTTGCCGATGAAACTGCCTCGGTAGCCATATGCGTCTTTATGGCGTGAAAGGAATGGCAATATTTTTACCCTCCCTGAAGGAGAGAGTATTGTGTTTGGGTCCATTTGTTAGTCTGTTTGTCAGTTGCAAAATCAAAGATTTTTCAAACATGTTGGTCAATCGATTTTGTTATTCTGTCTGTCTGTTTATCGCCGACAGGTTACAATTCCAAACCGATCATAATGAAACCTCACCAAATTGTAGCCTCAACTGAGAAGCTTATTGATTTTGAGGTCAAAGGTCATCTTGAGGTCAAATTTCT
>CM068965.1:2333043-2347616 GCA_035128595.1 Eptatretus atami | reverse complement strand
ATAATATCCCTCTCCCCAAGAGGTTATTCACACGGTGTTAACGTGTATAAACACAATATTAATACTAATAATATTCCCCCTCCACAAGGGTTATTGACACCATGTTAACGTGTATAAACACAATATTAATACTAATAATATCCGGATCTCGGCCAAATTATCTTCTGTTGTTTCGCACACTCGTGTGTTCCATTCTCCTTTTGTTCATTGCTTTCCTCTGGCAACATCTCCACCACCACCTTTCATTGAATTCTGCTGGGAATGACTGATCTGTTAAATTTCTTTCGTTCTTCATCAGCTTCTCAACAGGAAAAACGTCATCTTTTGTCCTCCTGGATGTCATCAAAACTCCTGGTGGTGCTTTGGTAATTTCAGCTTTGCAATTCTCCTCAGCTGCCTGACTGTGAGTTTCGGCCTCACACCTCTTCATCTGCCACGATGTCAAGAGAAAGAGGGGGAAAAGGAAGACTGTCTGCCAAGGACATTTTTTTTCACCCAGGACCCACACAGGAATTATGATAGCAAACAGAAAGCTGTGTTCAACACAACAAACATCTAGAAGAGAGGACAGCCATTGAGTTGCAATCCAAGTGCGTTAAAAATCAAAGAATAAGGAATGAACAAGGTGGTCATGGAAATTATGCAGACCATGTAGGTTCTTCGTCAACCCAAAATGAACAAGACGACGACGTCATGCAGAGCACGAACTTGCCAAAATCCATGAACTAATTGCTGGGTTGAATTCAATGATCAAATGTGGCAAACACTCTTCAAATTTGAACTGAAATCTGGATGAAAATTGACAAGTTTAGAAATTCAGGCCGAATGTAGACCTTTTGGCCTTTCATGGAAACTCAAAAAAATCATTTGGCTGTTTGAATTCAGTGACCGAAAATATAAATCCTCTTTCAAATTTCAACTCAATCGATGAAAAATGGAGGATGTTAGAAATGGACCTTTGACCTCCTAAAACAAAAAGGCTTCTTCGTTATTGGACCAAACTCTATCATGGAAGTTCAGAAAATCGGTTTAAATTGTTATGTGACCTGTAGCGATTGACAGGACAGACAAATAAGAGTTTAGAAACTCAGGTTTAGAAAATAAAACTCAGGAAACGATAGAGTTTAAAAAGTATCATATAAAAAGGTGATGGAGAGAACAGCATGCCCAAAATAGCTTTTCCTGTGCATTGAGCAATGGGAATCGAGTTAATCTTGGAACCAAGGGATTAAATAAGAGCACCAATTTGATCTATTGGAAGCCTGTGTTGGCTCGCGGTGAAGTGATGGATTGGGACCCCAAGGGTCCCGGTTTCAAGCCCCTGTCGACAGCAGAATTAACACCAGGTGGGGTTGACTCAGCTTCATCGTTCCGGAGGCGGCGAAACAAAGTACCAGTGTACTGGTAATAACTGATTCGAGTTAACCTGACATCGGAGTGGCGACCCGCCCAGTGACTGCACACCCTTGCCGATGAAACTGCCTCGGTAGCCATATGCGGTCTTTATGGCGTGAAAGGCAATGGCATATTTTACCCTCCCTGAAGGAGGAGTATTGTGGTTGGGTCCATTTGTTAGTCTGTTTGTCAGTTGCAAATCAAAGATTTTTTCAAAACATGTTGGAATCAATCGATTTTTGTTATTTCTTTCTGTCTGTTGATCGCCGACAGGTTAACAATTCCAAAACCGATTCTAATGAAACCTCACCCAAAATTGTAGCTCAACTGAGAAGCGTATTGATTTTGAGGTCAAAGGTTCATCTTGAGGTCAAATTTCTAAAATTGTCATTTTTCATTCGATTGACTGAAATTTGAACAAGTTTGCACATTTGCGTCACTTGATTGGGAAACTAACTCCCATTTTGAGGTCAAAAGGTTCAAACTTCTAAAATCATCGAATTTCAATCTGCAAAAATAATAAATTTTCATCCGAATTGGACTGTAAGTTGAACAGGATTTACAAATGCCAACACTGAATTGGGGAAAGCAACTATTTGAGGTCAAAGGTAACTCAAGGGTCAAACTTCTAAAATCAAATTTCAATCTGAAACATAACCAATTTTCATCCGAATTGACCTGAGCTTTGATTAAGATTGTCAATTTTAATCTTAATAAAATGCACAATTTGATGTATCCATGCAACCTGTGGCAGAGGGAGGTGGATTTACATAGTATCGTGCTCTGTACGACTGTCTTTCTTGTTTGTCTGTCTGTTCCGCACAGAACTTTCGCCCGTTTTTCTCCGCAACCGCTTGTCGAATTGAGACAAAATTCACCATTGGTGCAACTACTCATGTATAATGTTTAATTGATTAATATGACGTCAGTAGGTCACGTGGTGTGGCAGCCATGTTGGAAAAAACTGCAAAAACATTTTGACCTCTATCTCTGAAACTGCACAAGGAAAAAGTGAAACTTTGCACATGGAGAGTACTCATGTGAATGAGTGTGATTTTTAAAAAGACATCATAGGTGCCTTTCGTTATGACGTCATAATTGCATATAGAATGCTACATCTGATCAGTATGAAAACATTGATAAAAAACATGATTTCTAAGGATTAAAATGGTCCAAACAAATTTTTTTTTTTGATGTCATCGGTCACCATGATTCGGCAGCCAATATATTTTTTTTTTAAAAATAAAACTTTCAAAAATTTCTTCTCTGGAAGTGGAGCTGAAACAGATTGAGGCGAAACTGTACATATTTCTATGACCGCCTATCCATAAGGAGCAAAGGTTCACACATATGCATCATCAGTCAACATGGTTTGGACAAGCCATGTTGCATTTAAGAAAAAAATATTAAATAATGTTTCTCTGGAACCGCTTAATCAATCGGCATAAACTTCAACAATTGTGATCTAGGAGTGCATGGGGAACACACATTTTAATTTTCAACGTGATCGGACACATGTTCTGGCAGCCAGAATTGTTTAATTTTGCGACTGGTTTTTTTTGTTTTTTTTGAATAAGCCTCACTCGGCTGTGTTGGATGGGTTGAGGGTAGAGGAGCAGCAGCGAAATGTGAATCCTATCCAGGTTCCTCCTGATGCTTCATCCTTTGCGTTTTTGCTGGTTGGGTTCCTTCTGATTACTCCAATGCAGGGGACTGTACCTATTTGGTTTCCTTTTGCATCTGATTTTAATGTATTTTAATCCCATTCTGCAATACATTGAAATCATAATTTTAAAAAACCTTATGGGTCAGGGTCAGCTGTCCGATCAAAGGAGGGTTTCATTAAAGTGGACATCTTGGTACCGGTCATCACTTAGCATTATAGGTGCAGTTCAGTTATGTCTTTTATTAATTACGAAACACACCAGTACACCAAAATGTCACACAAAACTACAACAATCACCACAAAATACACCACACAAAAGAAGTCCTGGTGAGGGTCTGTAATTCTCTGATTGCTCTTTCGTGTTCATATTGCGAACCAAGGAATTAAAAATAACACAATATACACAGTGCCATAGAAGTGTACAACCCCTTTCAACCTTTTCATCTTTCTTTACCTTATCGCCTGGAATCAATTTCATCTAAATCAGACTTTTACACCTTTATTTACACATCGTAACCCACCAACTCCAAGTGAAAAAGAAATTCTACAATTTCAGAAAAAGTAATTAAAAAACACAAAACGAGAATATCTTGGTTGGATAAGTTTCCCACCACCCCCCCCCCCCACCCCTGAGTTAATTACTTGGTGGAACCACCTTGACGCCAATTACAAGCTGTGAGTGTGTTGGATAGGTTCTCTACTAATTTTGTTTAACCTTGATTGGGAATATTTGCCCATTCTTTTGTAGAGGAAATTCCCAATAATGGTATCCTTAATCTTGAAACCAGAAAATTAAAATAAACAGTATGTAGTGAATCTTGCAACCAACGATGTGAATGAGCAAAAAATTTGAAAAAAATAAACTGAACTCAATGTACATTTATGGTGATGAAGAAAAATACAAATACAATTAACAAACAAATTAAGAAATAAAAAATTCCACAAAGATTAGGGTCGACGTCTTGAATCGCCTCAAGAGGTTTAACATAGCTATGCACACAGTTGCTCGAACTGGAAGGAATCTTCTCTACTGTGATCAAAGAATTGGTTAACACGCTGAACCAAAACTGCTTGAAAGGATGGAGATTGTGTAAAAAATCAAGTAATTTCAACAACGTTGTCTTGGTGCTGTCCAATAAGGGATGGGATGGACAGAACCTTGGGATGACCTGCATGTATGGAGTACCAGTTAAGGATACCACACATTCTCATGTTCTACTGCAGCTGATAACCCTGTTCAAGGAGATCCTTGAAGGCTTTAGTTTGGAAAGCACCGGCATCCAATTGATTACATGATGCACTACTTTAATTAAAAATGGTGTAAAACGATTGCTGACTGAACAAATTGCTAACAACTGTCCTTCCAGCCCCTCAAACACTTTTGCAGGTGCTCTGTATAATATCTGCTGGACCTCAACAAATTCACGTTGAATTAATATTGCTTATAACTTAAAAAACTCATCAGGAACTTAACACTAAACTGACTGAAACTAGAATTTCTTTATAGTACACAGCATGATATGGTTTCACAACAAAACTCACCATGTTCACATCTAGGTAAAACCTTCAATGTAAATCCAGTTTTCCAGACTCACCTTTATATTACATTTCTATCCCCTTCAGCCTCCTACACCAGCGCAGGATTGAATGTGCAGGGAGTCTGTGTCCGACACACTGCCCTCCAGAATCAGCTCAAGCGCTGACATTGTGAAGTAACGCCTTCATCTTTCCCAGTCAACAACGCCAAATGTACAGAAATCGGGTCGTTTATCATCCTTATCAGGGCAACCTCGTGTGTGCCCCCATTCACCACTGCCATCTGAATATGTGGGGACAGAATTGAGGAACACGTTCTGGACACAGCAGCCTTGAGGCTTTGTGGGAACCATTGTACACTGCAGGTGACTTTGGTCGAGTTGTTTTTCTGTCTCCAGCTTTTAACAATTCTTTGCTGGCTGTTCTCAATATGCTCTCTGGATTCGGATTTTGTGTTCTAGAACTAGCTCGTTAGCCGTCCTTCAAGCACAGTTGCCACTGAGGACATTAGAGGTAGGATGTCACCCTGGAATAGGCAGAGAGTGGGTGACGTTGACAAACATAAGTGCGTTGATTCCAGCTGCTGTGGCATTGTAGTGTGATGGCAAGGATGGTAAAGGGTCAGTAGAGGATTGCCATTATTGGCTGGGAGGAGGCAAGGGGCTTGGAAGAATACTCAAGCAGTCAGTTACTACAGGGGGAAACAAATCTGCCCACTTTCACAACCGGCAACTCTAAAGAACTCTTTATACCAACCAAGTTCTTTCTTGGCAAGCAAAGTGTGTGACGTTGGTCGTAGATGATGATGAGTCTCACAAAATTGAATTGTGGATGATATTTCCAAAAGTTGCAGTCCAAGGGGCTTGTGCAGCCCAGCAACATTTTGAAGAACGATCAGTGGAGATGGGAGCATTAAGCAACCCAAACAGGAGACTTGGTTTCGGTGCGCTGGTGTTGGGGGGCATTGGTGTTGACACAGTGTGGAAGTTGAGGTCGAATAGAACGGAGGTTTGTTGAGGTGCCTTGAGGAGCTAATATGGCGATGTGGTGGTAAGGGGCGAGGACTTTCCAAGACATTGCATGACATGATGAAAAGGAACATGAAGTAGGTGTCAAAAGTTCAGATTGGTGCGTGGAGTAGCTCTCTTTTTTTTAGGCTCTCCTTTCCTTGGGTTCGTCCTGAATCAAAGGGTTTCACTGAGTACAAGAGATGACTGACGCTCTGGAACACAAGGTTTGGAATGCTTTGGTGAAATTGGAAGGTGCGAGACATTGCACGAATTCCTGGGTTTCTGACTAGATGGCTTTGATGTCTGCCTGAGAAGGGCATCAAACGTGGCTAGGTGGTGTTGATGGTGTTGAGTTCAACCATTCAAGTAACTTATGTCCGAGTCTGAGCAGGGTCGGCATTTGGTCCTGCGATCTTCATTGAGGATTTCTTGCATCTGTGGTTGCTGCTTACCAATCTGCCGCAATCGACTGCTTTCAGGTCGCTCAAGGAGTCTGTCCGCCGTGGTGGTTGTGGCTTCTCTTGGTCTTCCGCAAACAAAGCTACGAGACAGCCTACGCAAGTGGAAGCCATCACTCCCACCACCATTTACTCCAACCACAAATTTCCCAGGGTCGTTTGAAATTTGGCAGCTCAAGACAACCTGCCACAATCCACCGAGGGAGAGACCCAGAATCAGGGATAGAAGGATCCCTCACCAAACACCTATCCTCCCAGCACCACAGGTTCCCTCGGCATCTCCAGTTAGTTGGTTTGGGATTTCACCACTTCATCATCTCCCAGTCACTTTCCATCGAGAAAACACTTTCCAAGGTTCTGCCGTTGTCTCCGTCTCAGCACGAAGGTAACTTCCAGCTATTCTCTGGCCTACAATGCAAGGCTATGTGGTAAGCTGAGTGCTGGGTGCAGAGGCAGAGTTCCAAAGATGATTGTTCAGGTAATGTCCTGTGGAACCAACTTGCAACTGGAATCTGCCTCAGTAACGAGTCGGTAGGCCCACTACTGGCCAGATCGACCTTTCCTGAGCTTTATACTACTTGCTTCTCCACAACTTGTTTGAGAGCCGAGAAACCAGCCATCGCCATTGCCAGAAGGTTGCCCGAGCAAATGGGCTGTTTTATTTGGTGACACACATGCCCATCGGTCAGTTAATACTGGTGCGTGATAGGTTACTTCATTGCACGTACTCGAGGCGTAAACCTGAGCGCGAATACCATGCCCCGTTGCGCAAACGGATGCGACGCACCGAAGGTGCGAACAGTCCCGCCCAAGTCGGGCAGTTTTCACTGGAGGAAGCCTGTGGATCGCCAGGTCCTTTTGTTTCCTCCTCCTTTGGCACTCTTCACGTCCGGTGCTGAGGGAGCATAAGAGAACGGCCACGTGTGCACGCCACTCGCGATGCAGAGCTTAACGTTCAGAAACAAAGCGGCGAAAAGGCAATTCCACAACACATCTCATGGATTCCATAAATTTCACAAATATTCTCGTCCTTCAAATTAAAGGCATTTTTGAATTGAAATTACTTATTTTATACCATGATTCGGGCTCGTCGAGGAGCTTGAGTACTCATGAAGACATTGGTGTACTACGACATGAATTACAAGGACATGAATTTAACAGACAAGTGACAAACACGCATGTTTATGTCGGATTTGAACCTTGTTCCCTGCAACAGGAACCAGGCTTTGGATAGAACACTCACAGGCCAATGCCTTTGAAGTGAAATGGTTGGACAAGGAAGTACAAAGAAATCAAAATGAGATGGACACTCCCAAAGCTAGTGAGGTGGAAATGAAGAACGAACGACACGTTACCGAGTTCATGGTGCATTTGTGTCCGTAACCCGGAGCATGGTTCCGACGGGGAATCTTGATGCGACGATTTAAAGTCCTTCTGTGTTAACAGCAATGAACGGCCGCAGTGCTGCTTGTCTCTCAAAGTTGCTTTCCTGGTTAACAGAGTGTGGACATGATGGAAGAGTGTGCAAGAATACTGTGGCAATATACATTGACGCCAAATTCATTTGTATCTCCAGTGTGGATGGTTGCAGGGCCGAAGTCCACAAGGTGTAAACAACTCGCAGAAGATGCCTATTGAAACTCCCACCCTCTGGTTCTATTATGAGGACTCGCAGTCACAAGCATCCACCATTGGAGCTTATTTGTTGAATCGGTTACCCGAAAACCAATCCAAAAACCAATCCACTCCACATAGCGAATGCTATGCGCATCGGGAAGCTACAAAAAATATTATTAGGAGGAAGGAGGAGGATGCTTTTGGAGTAAATCTTTACAGGACCAACCATACCAGAATACATCGATGGAAATGATGTCGTGGTTGATGGAGTTCGGCGTGTTCTCGCATTGCCGCTCTGGTGTATGGCAAGCGAAGGCATCCACTCCAGTTGGTCTGCTTATCCAGCCGTTCTGGGGGAGCCTGTGAAGCCACACGTAAAGCTTGAAGAAAGAGGAATTGGGCTCCGTGGCCACTCGACTTCCTCCAAGTCAGATGACAAAGATGGTCTTGCGGAATAGATACAACTTTAAGTGTCGTTGGCCTGAGTTTCACAAAGGCTTCTCGAGCTGCTACAAATTTGAGGGCTTGGCCTTGATTTTGCCCTCTTTTAAGAGGAAATCTCTGCCGCAAAGATAATCAGAAAACGATGCTGCATCCAGGGGTTGTTTCACCTCTGGGGTAAGCCTAGAAGTGGTTGAAAAAGGAAACCAGAAAATGAAGTTTTCCTTTGTGGTGGAGGTTTTGAGAACGGAGTCACCCAGAATGGGGCGGGGGGGGGGGGGACAAAGCCTCGAGAGGGGCGACGCAGCCAGAAACGCGTCGGAGAGGGCGAGCCGCCAGAAACTGAGGTCGGAGAGGGCGAGCCGCCAGAAAACGGGTCGGAAAGGGGGAGCCGCCAGAAAACGGGGTATCGGAGAGGGCGAGCCGCCAGAAACGGCGGTCGGCAGAGGGGCAGCCCGCCAGAAACGGTGCGGGTCGGAGAGGGGTGGCCCCAGAAACGGGCGTCGGAGAGGGGCGAGCGCCAGAAACGGAGTCCGGAGAGGCCGAGCCGCCAGAACACGTGTCGAGAGGGCGCAGCCCGCAGAACGGGTCGAGAGGGCGAGCCGCAAAACCGGGTCGGAGAGGGCGAGCCGCCAGAACGGTCGAAAAAAGAAGGGGCGAGCCGCCAGAAACCGGCGTCGGAGAGCGGGCGAGCGCCAAACGCGGTCGGAGAGGGCGAGCCCGTCAGAAACAGGGTCGGAGAGGGGCAAGCCGCCAGACACGGGGTCGGGGAGAGGGCGAGCCCGCCAGAAACGCGGCGAGAGCGAGCCGCAGAAAACGGGGCGAAGGGCAGCCGCCAGAAACGGTCGGAGAGGGCGAGCCGCCAAAACGGGGTCGGAGAGGGCGAGCCGCCGAAACGCGTCGGAGAGCGCGAACCGCCAGAAACGGGGTCGGAGAGGGCAGCGCCAGAAACGGGTCTGGAGAGGGCGAAGCCGCCAGAAGGCGGTCGAGAGGGCGACCACAGAAACGGGCGTCGAAGAAAAAGAAAAGGAGGGCCGACCGCCAAGAAACGGGTCGTCGGCGAGGGGCGAGCCCGAAAATCGGAGAGGGGGCGAGCCACCAGAAACGGGGTCGAGAGGCAGGTGATCGCACAAAGGGTTCGTTTTGTGAGGTACTCTGTATCGAATGCAGACAGATGACGGGTGTGGTTCATAAAGTGTGTGTTTTTTGGCTCTCAAATTCCATCCCTAATTCCTTACCCAACTGTGGTTGTACTGTATTGTTAGAAGGCAGCGAATTAACGTGTGATTGCGAAGTATACACCAGACTGCCACCAACTGCTCTTTATGGACTCTTCACAATCTGTAAAATGAACACCTGGGCACCTCACAAAGACACACACACACACACCTTTGATCTTTTTATGTCAAATGTTGCATGCACTCCTCTCTCACCCATATACTCGAGAGTGTGTTATGTTGGACTGCGCTCGTTCCTCGAAAGCTTGCATGCTGGCAGGCCGCGAGACAGCAGAAAACAACTCTGTTTTGTGTGGCAAGGGCATGGTGGATTTGATTTTTCTTTTGCATCCAAACCTGGGGCATCTTTGGGCGCGAGCAGTTGGTTAGAGGGCGGGGGCAAGCTTACGAACTGGTAGGAAAATAAAATTGTGATGAAACATCCACTTCGGTTTCCACCTATATGTGCACCCGTCTTGTCTCCCTTCCAAACAAAGGCAAAGCCCACGAAATCCCGTCACAGAGACAATCTCATGCAGGCTCGTTTGATACAATAGAGGCTTGAAAAATATAATCAATGCCTTAGCACACTCCCATTCTCACCAGTTACATGTGCACATGTTGTACAGTCACATTTACACATCATTAAGGTTACATTTTCAACCAATGAGGAAGCCAGTTCGGGTGGTCTCCAACACAGTGCCGGATCGCCTCGTGAGCCCAGAGTGTCAGAAGGTTAATCAATAATAAATAAAAATTCCACTAAGAACCCGGCAGCAGCTGCGGCCAACATATTGGCCTCATATGAGTGTGTTCCATGTTTAAATTATCATTTTTTTTTGGTTTATAATTTCTAACAAAAATTCACGAATTGAATAAATGTTAATCGGAATAGGTTAGACATTATATATTAACGAATGAAAAAAAAATAAAAAAAAAAAAAAAAAAAAAAAAAAAAAAAACAAATTTAAAAAAAATAAAAAAATAATCAAAAGAACTACTTCACTTAGGCCACGCCGCATCACCTGCGGGTCAAAACCCCATCACTTCACCGTGCACGTTTGACCGTCAGAACTTGAGAATCAGCATAGTTTTAAACATCACAATAATTAATTGTAAAATTGTACAAGGTTTGTACAACGCTTCCTGTAAGATTGCACATCATGTTTGCAGCCGTCTTTCGTGCGTTGCCACTCGTCAAACCACACGGTAAACACCGGGTCAAATCAATGACCACACTGCGTGTAGGTACTTGTGACCAGCATCTACCAAGTCTGCTGATGCACACGTAAGTACATTAAGTATCTCTTAATGTCATTGTTATGTGCTATTCCTGCACATGCTCCTCTCCAAAGCCTCGATAAGGTAGCATGCAATGTTTCGAACATCTTCCTTGAATACATGTACAATTATTCATATGCCTTAGACTGCGTACGAGAACGAAACATTCGATGGAACCTCGTGCTGAGGCTGTTTGAACACTGGATACCATTGAGCATCTCTCTCACCCTTCTGATGCTTTCATGCCACCTAAGCCCTGTTTAGGAAACTTCATCTCAGGCTCGATGACCGTGCATGTTTTTGCAGAACTGCAGCTCAGAACAAAACACTTGTTACAGAAAACACACAAACAGGGCATCCAAACGTGTGATGCATTCCGCTTACCTCCGATATCACACTCTGGATAACGCACCCACAATACCACCCATTAGCTCCAATTTGGGGCAGAATGCTGGAACTGGTACAATGCTCTTCTCTCAGTACTCATTTATTCCTCTTTCATCACCAATAACTGCCACGCCTGCATCACGGTACCCCTGTGGATTGGCATGCTGTCAAACCCACATTGCCCTTTTAAGCCCACAAAGATTGTGACTGGAAAAGAAATTACCGTATCAAGTGGACTTGTAAAACAACCACAGCCCATATACACAACGAATTCACCATTACAGTTCGACCACCACTTCCAAAGATCCACTTCCTTTCCACCCACTGTGAGCCTGTCGTTACGTTTCTCGTTGGTCCAACGTGTTCGTACTCTGATCCATCAGGCGGTCCTCTCGTTCACAGAAAATAATCTAGAAGTGTGTTTTTTCCATCGCAGGTTTACAATCACCGAACACAACGAGGAGGTCTCGAGGCACAAGAATGACGGAAGAAGGATGCACGGAACAATAGACCACCAACACTAAATAAGGCCATCTCGAAAACTGAAATTGCCAACCACCAAATTGTCCACAGCATGGATAGAACGATAAAAAGCTTTCAAAGTATCCAACAATCATGAATGATAAAATGCTAGCAAGTAAGGACCAATCGCCAAATAAACAAACCGATTAAAAAGCAATGATCTTGAAATACCACATTGATATGACATACAACACCCGGAAAGAAAATCTAAAGTGAAGAGCGTCGGATCTCCAGGGTGACGCCTTTACCCCTCCTGTTTACCTGGCCTGACCCACTGAGCAACCTCATTTAATGAGCAAGGGATATGACACCCCACGGTATCCAAGAGAGAACGTCCAAAGACACAGGAGGTGACAAATCTACTGCACTTGGATGATCGAAAAACTCTTCACACCAAACGACAAAACATATTGCAGATCAACACCCAAACTAGTAAATGGTGCTCCGGGACATTCAAATGGAAGTTGCCGAGATGAGTGTTCACGTGCACATCGTACAGGGTAAACACAAAAAAACAGACAATGCTAAAAAATCGACAAAATACAACAACAGAGAACAGAGAACGAAGATCTTACAAATACCGTAGCTTGAGTAGAGCAGGCGCCACCAAATATTTCACAACAAATCACAAAACAATTACCAAGAATACCCAGGTAGAACGAAGCTGATCCTGAAAACTACCTCTTCCAAAAACAAAAATCAAAGCCATAACCAGCTCACCAGTACCAGTGTTCCAATCAGCTGCGATTCATAAACGGCCCCAATCAAAAATCGGGAAATAGCATATCAAAACAAGGAAGTCTCTGCACGATCCACAAAATGTTCTACAAAAATAAATAAATAATAATAAATAAATCAGAGCATCTCGAGAATGTATCTGCCAAGCAAAGCAGTGCGCCTATGGAACCAACAACGTGCACAGAGGTTGAGTACAGAAAAGTTCAACAGGCTACCGAACCAATTTGATATAACATGTTAAACGTGTTAAACCAAATATTAATACTATAATATCCCCCTCCCCAAGGGTTATTCCACCGTGTTAACATGTTATAAACACAATATTTAATATATAATACCCCCCTCCCCAAGGGTTATTCACACCGTGTTAACATATAAACACAATATTAATACTAATAATACCCCCCTCCCCAGAGTTATTGACACCGTGTTAACGTGTATAAAACACACATATTAATACTAATAATATCCCCCTCCCAAGGGTTATTGACACCGTGTTAACTGTATAAACACATTAATACTAATAATACCCCTCCCCAAGGGTTATGACACCGTGTTAACGTGTATAAACACAATATTAATACTAATAATATCCCCTCCCCAAGGTTATTGACACCGTGTTAACGTATAAACACAAATTATATAATAATACCCCCCTCCCAAGGGTATTCACCACCGTTAACATGTATAAACACAATATTATACGAAATAATATCCCCCTCCCCAAGGGTTATTTGACACCTCGTTAACGTGTAATAAACACTATTAATAGAATAATATCCCCCTCCCAAGGTTATTCACACGTGTTACATTATAAACAATATTAATCAATAATATCCATCCCTCCCAAGGGTTATATGACACGTGTTAACGTGTATAAACCAATATTAATACTAATAAAATACCCCCTCCCAAGGGTTATTCACACCGCATTAACCTGTCAAACACAATCATATACTAAAATATTCCCCCTCCCAGGCGTATTGACACCGTTTAACGCGTATAACACAATATTAATGAAACGATATATCCCCCTCCCAAGGTTATGACACCGTGTAACGTGTATAAACACATATTAATACTAATAATATCCCCTCCCCAAGGGTTATTGACACCGTGTTAACGTGTATAACACAATATTAATACTAATAAACCCCCTCCCCAAGGGTATTCACACCGTGTTACATGTATAAACACGATATTAATACTAATAATATTTCCCCTCCCCAAGGTTATTGACACCATGTTAACGTGTATAAACAAATATTAATACTAATAATATCCCTCTCCCCAAGAGGTATTCACAACCGTGTTAAATGTATAACACATATAATACTAATATACCCCCTCCCCAAGGTTATTCATACCGTGTTAACATGTATAACACAATATATTACGAATAATATCCCTCTCCCAAGAGGTTATTCACACGTGTTAACGTGTATAAAACACATATTAATACTAATAATATTCCCCTCCACAAGGTTATTGACACATGTTAAACGTGTATAACACAATATTAATACTAATATATCCCCCTCCACAAGGGTTATTGACACCATGTTAACGTGTATAAACACAATATTTATACTAATAATATCCCCCCTCACAAGGTTATTGACACCATGTTAACTGTATAAACACAAATTAATACTAATAATATCCCTCTCCCCAAAGGTTATTCACACGGTGTTTACGTGTAAAACACAATATTAATACTAATAATATTCCCCCTCACAAGGGTTATTGACACCATGTTAACGTGTAAAACACATATTAATACTATAATATCCCTCTCCCCAAGAGGTATCACACCCTGTTAACATGTATAAAAACACAATATAATACAATAATACCCCCTCCCAAGGTTATTCACACGGTTTAACGTGTAATAAACACAAATAATACTAATAAATCCCCCCTCCCAAGGTATTCACCCATGTTAACGGTATAAACACATATTAACTACTAATAATATCGCCCCTCCCAAAGGGTGTTCACGCCGTGTTCAACGTGTATAAAATATGTATTGTGGCCGTTCGCTGGGGCCTCCACAGAAGAAAAATATTAGGACCGCCTGCCCTGAAGCTCACCTGGATCAGAAGCAACAGTCCTTCAACCACCCCCCCCGCCCCCCCCCCCTATCCCCCGCAGACCCTCCCAGACCCAGAATTTTTGATTGCTGTGAATAAACTTGCGTACATCAAGGAGATGAAGTGTTGGTCAGTTTCATCGAAAATCGTGGTGTGTAGTTTCCCGAGAAGAAGAGCAAATCACCTATTTTGAAGGTCAACCCCCCCCCCCG
>CM068965.1:2293978-2321455 GCA_035128595.1 Eptatretus atami | reverse complement strand
GTGATTAATGGGTCGTGTTATGTAAAAGTTATCCTCTGATTAATGGGTAGGGTTATGTGAATGTTATCCTCTGTGATTAATGGGTCGTGTTATGTAAAAGTTATCCTCTGTGATTAATGGGTCGTGTTATGTAAAAAGTTTATCCTCTGATTTAATGGGTCGTGTTATGTAAATAGTTATCCTCTGTGATTAATGGGTTCGTGTTATGTAAAAGTTATCCTCTGTGATTAATGGGTCGTGTTATGTAAAATGTTATCCTCTGTGATTAATGGTCGTGTTATGTAAATTTTTATCCTCTGTGATTAATGGGTCGTGTTATGTAAAGTTATCCTCTGTGATTAATGGTGTGTTATGAAATGTTATCCTCGTGATTAATGGTCGTGTTATGTAAAAGTTATCCTCTGTGATTAATGGGTCGTGTTCTTGTAAAAGTTATCCTCTGTGATTAATGGGTCATGTTATGTAAAAAGTTATCCTCTGTGATTAATGGTCATGTATGTAAATGTTATCCTCTGTGATTAATGGGTCGTGTTATGTAAATGTTATCCTCTGTGATTAATGGGTCGTGTTATGTAATGTTATCCTTGATAAATGGTCGTGTTATGTAAATGTTATCCTCTGTGATTAATGGGTCGAGTTATGTAAAATGTTATCCTCTGTGATTAATGGTCGTGTTATGTAAATGTTATCCCCTGTGATTAAAGGGTCGTGTTATGTAAAAAGTTATCCTCTGTGATAAATGGGTCGTGTTATGTAAAGTTATCCTCTGTGATTAATGGGTCGTGTTATGTAAAAGTTATCCTCTGTGATTAATGGGTCGTGTTATGTAAAAGTTATCCTCTGTGATTAATGGTTGTGTTATGTAAAGGTTATCCTCTTTGATTAATGGTCGTGTTATGTAAAGTTATCCTCTGTGATTAATGGGTCGTGTTATGTAAGTTATCCTCTGTGATTAATGGGTCGTGTTATGTAAAAGTTATCCTCTGTGATTAATGGGTCGTGTTATGTAAAAGTTATCCTCTGTGATTAATGGGTCGTGTTATGTAAAAGTTATCCTCTTGTGATTAATGGGTCGTGTTATGTAAATGTAATCCTCTGTGATATAATGGGTAGTGTTATGTAAATGTTATCCTCTGATTAATGGGTCGTGTTATGTAAATGTTATCCTCTGATTAATGGGTAGTGTTATGTAAAAGTTATCCTCTGTGATTAATGGGTCGGGTTATGTAAATGTTATCCTCTGTGATTAATGGGTGTGTTATGTAAATGTTATCCTCTGTGATTAATGGGTCGTGTTATGTAAAAGTTATCCTCTGTGATTAATGGGTCGTGTTATGTAAAATTATCCCTGTGATTAATGGGTCGTGTTATTATAATGTTATCCTCTGTGATTAATGGGTCGTGTTATGTAAAAGTTACCTCTGTGATTAATGGGTAGTGTTATGTAAATGTTATCCTCTGATTAATGGTCGTGTTATGTAAATGTTATCCTCTGTGATTAATGGGTCGTGTTATGTAAAAGTTTACCCTCTGTGATTAATGGGTAGTGTTATGTAAATGTTATCCTCTGATTAATGGGTCATGTTATGTAAATGTTATCCTCTGATTAATGGGTAGTGTTATGTAAAAGTTATCCTCTGTGATTAATGGGTCGGGTTATGTAAATGTTATCCTCTGTGATTAATGGGTCGTGTTATGTAAATGTTATCCTCTGTGATTAATGGGTCGTGTTATGTAAAAGTTATCCTCTGTGATTAATGGGTCGTGTTATGTAAAAGTTATCCTCTGTGATTAATGGGTCGTGTTATGTAAATGTTATCCTCTGTGATTAATGGGTCGTGTTATGTAAAAGTTATCTCTGTGATTAATGGGTAGTGTTATGTAAATGTTATCTCTGATTAATGGGTCGTGTTATGTAAATGTTATCCTCTGATTAATGGGTCGTGTTATGTAAATGTTTATCTCTTGATTAATGGGTCGTGTTATATAAATGTTATCCTCTGATTAATGGGTCGTGTTATGTAAATGTTATTCCTCTGTGATTATGGGTCGTGTTATGTAAAAGTTATCCTCTGTGATTAATGGGTAGTGTTATGTAAATGTTATCCTCTGATTAATGGGTCGTGTTATGTAAATGTTATCTCTTGATTAATGGGTAGTGTTATGTAATGTTATCCTCTGATTAATGGGTAGTGTTATGTAAAAGTTATCCTCTGTGATTCATGGGTAGGGTTATGTAAAAGTTATCCTCTGTGATTAATGGGTCGTGTTATGTAAAAGTTATCCTCTTTGATTAATGGGTCGTGTTATGTAAATGTTATCCTCTGTGATTAATGGGTCGTGTTATGTAAAAGTTATCCTCTGTGATTAATGGGTCGTGTTATGTAAAAGTTATCCTCTGTGATTAATGGGTCGTGTAATGTAAAAGTTATCCTCTGTGATTAATGGGTCGTGTTATGTAAATGTTATCCTCTGTGATTAATGGGTCATGTTATGTAAATGTTATCCTCTGTGATTAATGGGTCGTGTTATGTAAATGTTATCCTCTGTGATTAATGGGTCGTGTTATGTAAATGTTATCCTGTGATTAATGGGTCGTGT
Source organism: Eptatretus atami (assembly GCA_035128595.1). Classification (NCBI taxonomy): domain Eukaryota; kingdom Metazoa; phylum Chordata; class Myxini; order Myxiniformes; family Myxinidae; genus Eptatretus; species Eptatretus atami. The sequence continues at coordinate 2,318,854 of CM068965.1, read as the reverse complement.
TATGTAAATGTACTCTTGATTAATGGTCGGTTATGTAATGTTATCCTCTTGTATAATGGGTCGTGTTATGTAAATGTTATCCTCTGTGATTAATGGGTCGTGTTATGTAAAGTTATCCTCTGTGTTAATGGGTCGTGTTATGTAAAGTTATCCTCTGTGATTAATGGGTCGTGTTATGTAAAAGTTATCCTCTGTGATTAATGGGTCGTGTTATGTAAAAGTTATCCTCTGTGATTAATGGGTGTGTTATGAAAATTATCCTCTTGATTAATGGCGTGTTATGTAAATGTTATCCTCTGTGATTAATGGGTCGTGTTATGTAAAAGTTATCCTCTGGATTAATGGGTCGTGTTATGTAAAGTTATCCTCTGTGATTAATGGGTCGTGTTAATGTAAAAGTTATCCTCTGTGATTATGGGTCGTGTTTATGTAAAAGTTATCCTCTGGGATTAATGGGTCGTGTTATGTAAATGTATCCTCTGTGATTAATGGGTATGTTATGTAAATGTTATCCTCTGATTAATGGGTCGTGTTATGAAATGTTATCCTTGATTAATGGGTAGTGTTATGTAAAAGTTATCCTCTGTGATTAATGGTCGGGTATTGTAAATGTTATCCTCTGTGATTAATGGGTCGTGTTTGTAAATGTTATCCTCTGTGATTAATGGGTCGTGTTATGTAAAAGTTATCCTCTGGATTAATGGGTCGTGTTATGTAAAAGTTATCCTCTGTGATTAATGGGTCGTGTTATGTAAATGTTATCCTCTGTGATAATGGGTCGTGTTATGTAAAAGTATATCTCTGTGATAATGGGTAGTGTTATGTAAAATGTTATCCTCTGATTAATGGGTCGTGTTATGTAAATGTATCCTCTGTGATTAATGGGCGTGTTTATGTAAAAGTTATCCTCTGTGATTAATGGGTAGTGTTATGTAAATGTTATCCTCTGATTAATGGTCGTGTTATGTAATGTTATCCTCTGATTAATGGGTAGTGTTATGTAAAAGTTATCCTCTGTGATTAATGGGTCGGTTATGTAATGTTTCCTCTGTGATATGGGTCGTGTTATGTAATTTATCCTCTGTGATTAATGGTCGTGTTATGTAAAGTTATCCTCTGTGATTAATGGGTCGTGTTATGTAAAAGTTATCTCTGTGATTAATGGGTCGTGTTATGTAAATGTTATCCTCTGTGATTAAGGGTCGTGTTATGTAAAAGTTATCCTCTGTGATTAATGGGTAGTGTTATGTAAATGTTATCCCTTGATTAATGGGTGTTTGATTAAGGGTGTTGGATATGGACACCCAGCAGGATTAATAAACAAAACCTGTCAAGGGCGGAAGCTCCTTGTGAGCCAACGGCCATCCATATCTAGTGCCCAACTGTGTCTGCGACGTTCCTCTGCAGTTGGGTTACTTTTTATTAGGAGGTTGGTGGCAGGATTTGCACTCCGGCCACCGTAAAACCCTTCATTCCGCAAAACATAAAAACGCAAAAAAATCTGAAAACCCACTCGCGTGGGAGTACCTCCTGTGCAGCTTCCCTTCGCAGGGCAGCTCACCGATGACGGGATTGGGGCAAAGCCTTCGGACCCCCAATCTTTGATGATAGGAGGGAAACCACGGGGTAACATCCTGGGTCAGATTGCGGGAGAGTGTGTCGGAGTGGTGCTGAGGTGTCGTCCACCAGACGGCGGTCTCCTTGGGTTAACCTGAGGCGGTCCTTCGGGTGGGTCCTGGAATGTCCTATCCCTAAGAGAGGATGATCACCTGTCTCTGTTATCATCTGAGCTCAAGCGTTTGGACATCGGGATTGCAGCTCTCTCTGAGGTTCGGAGACCGGATTGCGGCGAGATAATGGTGGGTGGTTACACCTACTATTGGTCTGGTCGCTCTGATGGTTACCATACCCAAGGAGTTGCTGTAGCTGTGTCCAATAAGCTGACCCCAATGATAATTGAGGTAACACCGGTCAACGAGCGTATTATGAATTAAGGATTCGTCACTCCTTAGGTGTCATTTCCCTGGTCTCTGTTTATGCTCCGACTGAGGCGAGTGATCTCACCGTGAAGGATGCATTCTACGCCACGCTCGAGTCTGTGGTTGATCAGTGCCCCAGACGAGATACACTTCTGTCTTGGGGGATTTCAATGCATCGACTGGAACTGATAGGGATGGTTATGAGGTGTGTGTTGGTCCCCATGGGTCAGGAACTATGAACCAGAATAGCACTAAGTTCCTTGACTTTGCAAGAAGTCATGGACTTAGGTGGCTGGTTCATGGTTCAGCGCCCACAGCTCATCGCTGGACTTGGTATTCCAACGCTGGCGGTGTGGCAAAGGAGATTAACCATGTCCTCATTGACGGTCGTTGGAGGATGATCCAGAACTGCAGGGTCTACCGGAGTGCTCATTTCCTCAATACTGACCACAGCTTGTTGTAGCAACTCTAAAAGCTGCACCTTAAATCCTGAGAATGGTACCATCCCAGCCTAGGCTGGATGTTGGCAAGCTCAGGGATGAGAGAGTAGCTAAGGAGTTTGCGAACAGGCTGAGTGGACACTTGGGGGTCTGGGTGCTTTGGGGGTCCTGAAGAGTTGTGGAGTGCCTTCAAGACCACCGTCCTTGATGTTGCCGGTGGATGTCTGGAACTCACCGCAGGGCAAAGAAGAATTTTGTCTCTCAAGGGACACTGGATACCATTGACCAGAGTCGCAGGGCCAGGCTGAATGGCAGAGCTGAGCTGTTCAGGGAGCTGAGGCGTAAAACTGTACGTGCACTGAGGGTGGACAAGGAGGCCTATGTGCGAGGAATCTGTGAGGGGGTAGAGCATCACCTGTGGACAGGTGATTCTCGTCCCGCTTACAGGGGAATTCGCGCATTGCGTTCATCCAAGCCCATCCCTCGGAGCACTGCAGTTAGAGCAGAGAGTGGTAGGCTCTTGACAGAGGAGTCTGAAGTGAAGGCCCGCTGGGCGCTTACTTCGAGCGGTTGTACCGGCTGACCCCCAGCTGTCGAGTTGGACGTCAAGGGTGTTACAATCCTGTTGCTGACCCTCGAATCAACTGTGGTCCACCTTCGCTTGTGGAAACACGGGCTGCGGTGAACCGGTTGAAACGGGGCAAAGCTCCAGGGATCTGTGGCATCCATGCTGAACTTCTCAAGGCTGGTGGAAATGCTGCACTCGTGTCGTTGCATGCAGTTTTGTGCTCTGCCTGGAACACAGGCATCATCCCAACTGATTGGAAGAGGGGCCTTGTTGTTCCTCTCTGGAAAGGGAAGGGTGATCGCCAAGACTGCAACAACTACCGAGGGGTGACGCTGCTCTCAGTGCCGGGCAAGGTCTTTGCTCGGATAATTCTTGATAGGGTTCGCCACCATCTGCTTGAGCACCACGTCCAGAGCAGTCAGGCTTACATACAAAGAGGTCAACGATTGACCGTATCCTTGCTCTTCGTGTCCTCACGAACGCAGACGAGAGTTCGGCAGGGCTGCTTGCAGCCTATGTTGATCTCTGTAAAGCGTTCGATTCAGTGAATCGGGATGCCCTCTGGAGGATTCTTGGTTTCGTGGGGTGCCACCAAACTGATCGATCTGATGTCTGAACTCTACTCTGGTACTGAGAGTGCTGTGAAGTGTGGTGGTACCATCTCTGACTTATTTCCAGTTATTACTGGAGTTCGTCAGGGGTGCGTACTGGCCCCCACACTTTTCAGCACTTGTATGGACTGGATTTTAGGGAAGATGTCGGAGAGATCAAGCTGCGGTGCATCGTTTGGGAATGTCAAGATCTCGGACCTTGATTTTGCAGATGATGCAGTCTCTTTGCGGAGACTTTAGATATCCTTTTGGGGGCCCTCGAGGTGCTGAATGAGGAGTCGGAGCCGCTGGGATTACGGGTTTCTTGGGTCAAAACTAAGATCCAGGCTTTCGGTGACATCTTTGATGCTGCTGTCCTGTCTGTGTCTGTTTGTGGTGGAGATGTTGAGGTCGTGGAGAGATTCACTTACTTGGCAGTGATATTCATGTCTCTGCTGGCTGTGAGTCAGAGGTCAATAGACGTCTGGGTCGGGCCTGGGGAGTCATGATTCACTGGATCATGGGGTGTGGCGCTGCGGTACCTGTGCGGGAGGACGAAAGTCCGAGTCTTCAGGTCCTTGGTACTTCCAGTCTTGCTCTATGGATGCGAGACTTGGACTCTGACCAAGGATCTGAGACGGACGTTAATTCCTTTGGTACCAGGTCTCTTCGGAGAATCCTTGGCTATCGCTGGTCGGATTTTGTGTCCAACGAGCGGTTGCTGAGAGAGACTCGGATGAAGATTTGTTACCTGCATAGTCCGTGAGCGTCAGTTGCGGCTGTATGGACATGTGGCCTCGTTTCCTGACGCTGATCCTGCTCACCAGATTCTCTCAGCGAGGGAGTCTCATGAGTGGAGGAGGCCAGTGGGCCGAAGGTGCTCGTGGTTGCAGCAGGTTGACCATCATCTCAAGGAGATGGGGATGGGCCTGGCATCTGCCTGGGGGATGGCCAGACGGAGGCCCTGGAGTACCGGCGGAAAGTGGACGCAGCGACGCGCTGTTCTGCGCACATGCTCCCATACCTGACCTGACCTGATTAATGGGTCGTGTTATGGTAAACTGTTATCCTCTGATTAATGGGTCGTGTTATGTAAATGTTATTCTCTGATTAATGGGTCGTGTTATATAAATGTTATCCTCTGATTAATGGGTCGTGTTATGTAAATGTTATCCTCTGTGATTAATGGGTCGTGTTATGTAAAAGTTATCCCTGGATTATCGGGTCGTGTTATGTAAATGTTATCTCTGTGATTAATGGTCGTGTTTGTAAAGTTTTCCTCTGTGATTAATGGGTAGTGTTATCGTTATGTTATTCTGATTAATGGGTCGTGTTATGTAAATGTTATCCTCTTGTGATTAATGGGTCGTGTTATGTAGTTATCCTCGTGGATTAATGGGTAGTGTTATGTAAATGTTATCCTCTGATTAAGGGTGTGTATGTAAATGGTTATCCTCTGATTAATGGGTAGTGTTATTAAGTTATCCTCTGTGATTAATGGGTCGGGTTATGTAATGTTATCCTCTGTGATTAATGGGTGTGTTATGTAAATGTTATCTCTTGATTAATGGGTCGTAGTTATGTAAGTTATCCCTGTGATTAATGGTCGTGTTATGTAAAAGTTAGTCCCTCTGTGATTATGGGTCGTGTTATGTAAGATGTTATCTCTGTGATTAATGGGTCGTGTTATGTAAAAGTTTATCTCTGTGGATTAATGGGTAGTGTTATGTAAATGTATCCCTGATTAATGGGTGTTTGGATAGGGTGTTTTGGATTGGACACCCGGCAGGATTAAACAAAACCTGTCAAAGGGCGGAGGAGCTCCTTGTGAGCCAACGGCCATCCATATCTAGTTGGCCCACGTGTCTGCGGACGTCTCTGCAGTTGGGTTCTTTTTTTATAGGAGGTTGGTGGCAGGATTTGCACCCGGGCACCGTAAAACCTTCATGTTCCGCAAACATAAAAAACGCAAAAAATCTGAACCCAACTCCGTGGGAGAACCTCCTGTGCAGCTTCCCTTCGGCAGGCAGTCTCACCGGATGACGGGATTGGAGGCAAAGCCTTCGGGACCGCCCAATCTTTGATGATAGGAGGGAAACCAACGGGGTAACATCACTGGGTCAGATTGCGGGAGAGTGTGTCGGAGTGTGCTGAGGTGTCGTCCACCCAGACGGCGGTCTCCTTGGCGTTAACCTGAGGCGTCCTCGGGTGGGTGCCTGGAAATGTCTATCTCCCTAAGAGAGGATGATCACTGGCTCTGTTATCATCTGAGCTTGCAAGCGTTTGGACATCGTTGAATTGCAGCTCTCTCTGAGGTTCGAGACGCGGATTGCGGCGAGATAATGGTTCAGGGTGGTTAACTACTATTGGTCTGGTCGTCTGATGGTTACCATACAAGGAGTTGCTGTAGCTGTGTCCAAATAAGCTGACCCCAATGATAATCTGAGCGTACACCGGTCAACGAGCGTCATTATGAGATTAGGATTCGTCCATCCTTAGTGTCATTTCCTGGTCTCTGTTTATGCTCGACTGAGGCGAGTGATCTCACCGTGAAGGATGCATTTACGCCACGCTCGAGTCTGTGGTTGATCAGTGCCCAACGAGATACACTTTAGTCTTGGGGATTTCAATGCATCGACTGGACTGATAGGAATGGTTATGAGGTTGTGTTTGTCCCATGGGTCAGGAACTATGAACCAGAATAGCAACTAAGTTCCTTGACTTTGCAAGAATCATGGACTTAGGGTGGCTGGTTCATGGTTTCAAGCGCCACAAGCTCATGCTGGACTTGGTATTCGCAACGTGGCGGTGTGGCAAAGGAGATTAACCATGTCCTCATTGACAGGTCGTTGGAGGCTGAACCAGAACTTCGCAGGTCCTTACCGGAGGCCTCAGTTCCTCAATACTGGACACAGGCTTGTTGTAGCACTCTAAAGCTGCACTTAATCTGGAGAATGTACCATCCCAGCCCTAGGCTGGAATGTTGGGCAAGCTCAGGGAATGAGAGCAGTAGCTAAGGAGTTTGCGACAGGCCTGAGTGGACATTTTGGGGGTCTGGGTGCTTTGGGGGGTCCTGAAGAGTTGTGAGTGGCTTCAAGACCACCGTCCTTGATGTTGCCGGTGGATGTCTTGAACTCAACCGCAGGGCAAAGAAGAATTTTTGTCTCTCAGGGACACTGGATACCATTGGACTCAGAGTCGCAGGGCCAGGCTAATGGCAAGAGCTGAAGCTGTTCAGGGAGCTGAGGCGTAAAACTGTAGTCACTGAGGGTGGAAGGAGGCCTATGGCGGAGGAGGAATCTGTGAGATGGTAGAGCAATCACCTTGGACAGGTGATTCTCGTCCCGGCTTCAGGGGAATTCGCGCTTGGTTCATCCAGCCCATCCTCGGAGCACTGCAGTTAGAGCAGAGAGTGGTAGGCTCTTGACAAGAGTCTGAAGTGAAGGCCCTGGGCCGCTTACTTCGAGCGGGTTGTACCCGGCTGATCCCCAGCTGTCGAGTTGGCGTCAAGGGTGTTACAATCCTGTTGCTGACCCTCGAACACTGTGGTCCACCTTCGCTTCGTGGAAACACGGGCTGCGGTGAACCGGTTGAAACGGGCAAAGCTCCAGGGATCTTGTGGCTCCATGCTGAACTTCTCAAGGCCTGGTGGAAATGCTGCACTCGTGTCGTTGCATGCAGTTTTGTGCCTCTGCCCTGGAAACAGGCATCATCCCAACTGATTGGAAGAGGGGCCTTGGTTGTTCCTCTCTTGGAAAGGGAAGGGTGATCGCCAAGACTGCAACAACCTACCGAGGGGTGACGCTGCTCTCGTGGGCCGGGTCAAGGTCTTTGCTGGATATTCCTTGATAGGGTTCGCACCATCTGCTTGAGCACCACGCGTCCAAGCAGTCAGGCTTTACACCAGAGGTCCAACGATTGACCGTATCCTTGCTTTCGTGTCCTCACGAACGAGACGAGAGTTTCGGCAGGGGCTGCTTGCAGCCTATGTTATTCTCTGTAAACGCGTTCGATTCAGGTGGGCAAAAATTCCGGGATGCCTCTGGAGGATTTCTGGTCTCGTGGGGGCCACCAAAAACCTGATCGACTCTGATGTCTGAACTTCTACCTGGTACTGAGAGTGTGTGAAGTTGGGTGTACATTCTGACTTATTTCCAGTTATTACTGGAGTTCGTCAGGGTGCGTACTGGCCCACATTTTTCAGCACTTGTATGGACTGGCTTTTAGGGAAGATGTCGGAGAGATCAAAGCCTGCGGTTGGCATCGTTTTGGGAATCGTCAAGATCTCGGACCTTTGATTTTGCAGATGATGCAGTCATCTTTGCGGAGACTTTAGATATCCTTTTGGGGGCCCATCGAGGTGCTGAATGAGGAGCTCGGAGCGCTGGGATTACGGGTTTCTTGGGTCAACCTAGATCCAGGCTTTCGGTGGACATCTTTGTGCTGCTGTCCTGTTGTGTCTGTTGTGGTGGATGTTGAGGTCGTGGAGAGATTCACTTACCTTGGCAGTGGATATTATGTCTCTGCTGGCTGTGAGTCAGAGGTCAATTAGACGTCTGGGTCGGGCCTGGGGAGTCATGGTTCACTGGATCATGGGGTGTGGCGCTGCCGGTACTGTGCGGGAGGACCGAAGTCGCGAGTCTTCAGGTCCTTGGTACTTTCCAGTCTTGCTCTAATGGATGCGAGACTTTTGGACTCTGACCAAGGATCTGAGACGGAGACTTAATTCCTTTGGTACCAGGTCTCTTCGGAGAATTCCTTGCTATCGCTTGTCGGATTTTGTGGTCCAACGAGCGGTTCTGAGAGAGACTCGGATGGATTTGTTACCTGCATAGTCCGTGAGGTCAGTTTGCGGCCTGTATGGACATGTGGCCTTTCGTTTTCCTGAACGCTGATCCTGCTCCCAGATTTCTTCTCAGCGAGGGATCTCATGAGTGGAGGAAGGCCAGTGGGCCCGACCAGTGCCTCGTGGTTGCAGCAAGGTTGACCATCATCTCAAGGAGATGGGGATGGGGCCCTGCATCTGCCTGGGGGAATGGCCAGACGGAGGCCCCTGGAGTCCGGCGGAAAGTGGACGCAGCGACGCGCTGTTCTGGCACATGCTCCCCATCACCTGACCCTGACTGATTATGGGTCGTGTTATGTAAATGTTTATCTCTGATAATGGGTCGTGTTATGTTAAATGTTTATTCTCTGATTAAGGGTCGTGTTATATAAAATGTTATCCTCTGATTAATGGGTCGTGTTATTGTAAATGTTATCCTCTGTGATTAATGGCGGTTGGAGGGGGTTGTTGGCGTGTTATGTAAAAGTTTATCCTCTGTTGATTAAATGGGTAGTGTTAATGTAAATGTTTATCCTCTGATTAATGGGTCGTGTTATGTAAATGTTATCCTCTGATTAATGGTAGTGTTATGTAAATGTTATCCTCTGATTAATGGGTACGTGTTATGTAAAAGTTATCCTCTGGTGATTCATGGGTAGGGTTATGTAAAAGTTATCCTCTGTGATTAATGGGTCGTTTATGTAAGAGTTTATCTCTTTGAATTATGGGTCGTGGTTATGTAAATGTTATCTCTGTGATTATGGGTCGTTTATGTAAAAGTTTATGCCTCTGTGATTAATGGGGTCGTGTTATGTAAAAGTTATCCTACTGTGATTATGGGCTCGTGTACATGTAAAAGTTAATCCTTTGTGATTATGGGTGTGTTATGTAAATGTTATCCTCTGTGATTATGGGTCGTGTTATTAAAAGTTTATCTCTGCTGATTAATGGGTCGTGTTATGTAAAGTTATCCTCTGTGATTTAATGGTCGTGTTTATGTAAATGTTAATCCTTGTGATTAATGGGTCATGTTATGTAAAGTTATCCTCTGTGATTATGGGTCGTGTAATGAAAAGTTATCCTCTGTGATTAATGTTGTCGTGTTATGTAAATGTTATCACTCTGTTGATTAATGGGTCATGTTTATGTAAAAGTTAATCGCTCTGTGGATTAATGGGTGTGTTATGTAAATGTTATCCTCTGTGATTAATGGGTACTGTTATGTACAAAGTTTATCCCTGTGATTCAATGGGTAGTGTTTTAGTTTTTAAAGTAATATTAAGTGCTTGGACAAAGAGTGGAAGGCTTCTTTCTTATGAACATACTGTGGCTCACACAGGACAATGCAAGACGAACGAAGAAATCAAAAAATGCGTTCGGGCAGAATGACATCATTTAATCATGTGCAATGAGCTTACTAAACCTTTGGCAATGGTAACATTTAAACTATATGGGGGGGTTTTCAGAAACGAAAGTTCACAAGTAAGTCAGTGGAGCAGACGTAAGGAGGGAGTCTTATTGAACACCACAAAAGGCTATCAATAGGATCTGTCATCATAAATTGTATGTGTGTGTGTGTGATGTGTGTGGTGTGTGTGAGTTGTTGTCATTGTGTGTGGGTGTGTGGTGTCAGTGGTGTGTGTGTCAGTGTGTTTGTGTGTCCGTGTGGTGTGTGTGTGTGTGTCAGTGTGTTGTGTGTGTGTGTCAGTGTGTGTGTATGTGTGTCCAATTGTGTGTGTGTGTGTCATTGTGTGTGTCATTGTGTGTGTCATTGGTGTGTCATTGTGTGTGTGGTGTGTGTGTCAGTGGTGTGTGGTTGTCAGTGTATCATTGTGTGAGTTGGTGTGTGTGTGTCAGTGTGTCAGTGTGTCAGTATGTCAGTGTGTCATGTGTCAGTGTGTGTGTCTTCCCTCCATACCTCCAAAACCATGAACACCAAGCAGCCTGAAAGTGTGCATGCACATAAGGGAACTCTAAGGAAGTGCAAAATGAAAATTGGGTGTTTGTGTTAATTAAAACCTCATTTTGAAAGATATTTAACGGAGTGTTCACATCGGTAAAATCCCCAAAAAACCTTAACCAAGATGGTGGCGCACCAATCTTGGTCAGTCCGCTTTCCCACAATCGCGGGGTCTTAAGCCCACCATTTGTTTCGGCCTGCTCAAAATAGCCTTTCTGGGAAAAGGCCGCAACAGTTTGTTGTTGTGATGAAGGACTCAAAATTTGTTGTTTCACTTTCCTCACTCATATCATCAAAATGCTTGATCTTTCATCCCTTCAAATCGCTGTATACATCTCTTTTCCCATTGCTATAGCTTTCAAATTAGGACTTGGAGCAATGTTAATCTTCTATATAAGTGAACGAGACTGTTTATTTGTCTGTGATGTGCACTCTGAGCTGCAAGTAATCATGACACAACTTTACAGATCACAATTTTTAACTACGATGCACCCACCGAAGGAGGGACAAGGTTTTTGGTGAGAGGAGGCACGGGGAAAGGGTGGGGTGAGAAGGAGGCGGGGGGAAAGGGTGGGGTGAGGAGGCAGGGGGAAAGAGGTTGGGGTGAGAGGAGGCAGGGGAAAAGGTGGGGTGGGGTCTGAAGGAGGGGTTGGGTGTCGTGGCAGGGGTGGGGTGGAGGGAGGCAGGGGGTTGGGGTGGGATGATGGAGGGGGTTGGGGTGGTAGGAGGCAGGGGTTGGGGTGTAGGAGGCAGGGGGTTGGGGTGTAGGAGGCAGGGGGTTGGGGTTAGGAGGCAGGGGTTGGGGTGGAGGAAGCAGGGGTTGGGGGTGGAGGAGGCAGGGGTTTGGGTGGGATGAGGGAGGGGAACGGGGTTGGAGGAGTGACCAACAACACCGGGTACCTTTGCGAGTAATAAAATAAACACAACTTTTCATACGCCAGTGGATAAAGAAAAGGATTGTATGGAAGAAGATCAGTGTTCGAGCATCCTCATCGGGGACTGCTTGAAGACTTTAATTAAATAGAAGGTAAAAAGTAAAATGATCAAAGAGTGAAGAAGACTTATAAGTAGATAGCACGTGCTCAATGTTCCTTTAAACCCAATTCATGTTCACATCGTTATGATCATTCCATCTCCCTAACATGTCACGAACGTGTTTGGACTCAGAGATCAAAGAACCATCAACAGTGATCGAGCAGATCCACCAAATGGGGGACAAAGAAATCCTCAAATGACAAATGAACATGAAACCTGGATTGCACATCGAAACGCTTTTCTGGGCCAGGATGACAAAGTCGGAAAGTTTCTGAAAGCAAGCTTCCGACTTGTCAGCGACCTGAAATTAAATACAAACATCATGAAACCCTTGGCTCTGCTGCAGCTCGAACGCTTCAGATACGTACAACTCAGCACGGGCAGGACAATCACAGGGAGCACGGCGGTGGAATACAGGTGAGTTGGATCTGCCGTTTGGTCTACTCGCCAACGACCTGAAACGTTATGGTCGATTTAATGGAGTGCTGGGTGTTGGGCGTGCACAAAAATTACTCAACACGTTGCTTAATCCGCTCACGACAATAATCATGGGGAACAACACAATGCAACACATTCGCTTGGTGAATCAAAAATGTCCTCATCCGCATGCATTTTCCAAAACTATTTGGGCTCCAAAGCTGCCGGTGGTGGGCATTTTGAACGACAATAATTCGCACCACGATTTAAAAATGCAAACATTTGGTATTTCACTCCAAAATTGACACCGGTAAGTAAAACGCCATCATAATGCTGGACACCATCAAGGGCACTGAAACAACAAAACAACACAAAGTTTTCACTTTCATCAATTTCCAAGGGAAATGATGATACTGTACTTGTACCAAATATAACAGTCCCGTAGAAAAGTCTACACCCCCTTTCAATTTTCACCTTTGTTGCCTTCTAGCGGAATTAAATTACATTAATCAGACTTTCCCCCTTTATTTACACATCATAACCCCAACTTCCAAGTGAAAAACAAATTACAACTTCAGAAAATTATTTAAAATACAATTAGAATATCTGGGTGGATAATGTCCACCCTGAGTTATCTTGGGGAAGCACCTTTGACCATCAATTAACAACTGTGAATCTGTTGGGATAAGTCTCTACACAATTGGCACACCTTGATTGGGTATATTTGCCCATCTTCTGTACAACTGTTCAAGTCTCAGTGAAGTTTGTGTGGGGAGCCATGATGGCCGCAAATCTTCAAGAATTGCCACAAATTTGATTGATTTAGGTCAGGGCTCTGACGGGCCACTCAAGGACATTTATCTTTTTGTTCTTAAGCACTCCAATGGAGCTTTGGATGTGTCTTCGCAATCGTTCCTTGGGAAAGGTGAATTCCGTCCAATTTCAGCTTTCTTGCAGAGGGCGCAACAGGTTTTCCTCCAGGATTTTCTGGTATTTTGTTCATCATTTTACCTTCTGTCCTGAAAGTGCCAGTCCTGCTGATGAGAAACATCCATAGTACTGATGCTGTCCCATTACATGCTTCAAAGTAGGGATGGTGTTTTTTGGGTGATTTGCTGTGTTGAGTTTGTGTCAAAAGTAACGTTTTGCACTTAGGCAACAAATTCTTCCATCTTGGTTCATCAGACCAAAACTTTTTGCCAGCGATGGTTTCAGAATCTCTGGAGTGGATTTTTGCATACCTCGAACGGGATTCAGGTGGGCTTTTTTTGAGTAATGGCTTTCTTCTTGCCACCCTAACGAACAGGCGGACTTGTGGATGCTTGGGATATCGTTGTCACCTGCACCAGTGCACCAGTCTTTGGCCTAAAGGCCTTGTAGCCTCTTTCAAAGTTGCCATTGGCTCTGCTGGCCTCTCTGATAGTCTCCTCCTTGCTTGGTCAATCAGTTTGGAGGCATGGCCTGAACTTAGTGGCGGGAGGGGTCTTGTGTGACATACAAACTTCACTTCTTATGACTTGTCTTGATTGTGCTTCAAGGGATAATTCAAAGGATATTCAATCAAGATATTCAAGATTGGGATATATTCATAGCGGCCTTTCAATAATTTTATACCCATCCCCTAATCTGTGCTTTTCCACAACTATATCCCAGAGGTCTTTAAAAGCTCCTTGGGTCTCATGATTGATTTTGCTGTGAATGTACCACCCAGCAGAAGAAACCTCTAGGAACAGCTGATTTTATTCTGAATAATCAGAATCACTACAAGTTAATGCAGGTGAGGCAATTGACTTGTAAGTGAATTTGAAAGGTGATTGGTTACACCTGGTTAATTTACAATTGCTATTATAAAGGGGGGGGGGGGGGGGGGGGGGGGTGATGCATCAACAAGATATTCTTGTTTTGTATTTTTAAATTCAATTTCTGAATTTTAGAATTTGTTTCTCCTTGACATTGTACGTTTACGATGTGTAAATTATAGTGGAAAAAAAAAGTCTTGTTTAGCTGCAAATTTAAATTCCAGGCTAGAAGGCACAAGGTGAAAATGTTGATTGGGGGTGTCGTCTTTCTTTAGGCACTGTATTGTACTATACTGTATTTAAATTCTTAGCATATATTTGCATTTTCGAACAAAGGCTCCACTGTTATAATGATGGTGGTGGAGGTGGTCTGACCAAGATGCTTTCTTTGAAGAGCCATTTTAGGATAGGCGAGGGGGTGGTGAATCAGATTCAGGAAAAGTTATCGATACTTGTATAGATTGGGCAAAAGATTGGCAGATGTAATTAACCTGAGGCAAGTGTAAGGTGTTTGGGGATGTGAAGAACAATGAAAATAAGAGATTAAGGATGTAAGAGTAATTTTGGAGTGTGTCACACAGGAGAAGGATCTGGGGGTGGTAATAGATACGGGAGGTAAAGCATGCAGCACAGTGCAGGCACTATAGGTTAAAGCATTTAAATGTGGTTTTAGGTTTATGCATGAGGGGGGTCGTTTACTAAATAAAAGAGGTGGTGTTAACATTGTTAGGAGTTTAGTGAGGGCACATCGAGAATTTGTGTGCAGTTTTGGCTCACCCACAACTCAGGAAAGACATAGATGTATCAAGAGGGTTCAGCCACAGGGTTATCGATTGATTCCGGGCCTAGCTAGAACTCAGCTATGAGGAGCGGCTGAAGGAGATCAAGGGCTTTATACCTCGAAAAAGGAGGCCGTTTACGAGAAAATATGAATAGAGATGTTCAAGATAATGAAGGTATAGATAAAATAAGTGAAGATTAAATTATTCAACGAGTAAACAGCGATAGTGTTGCGATCGGATCCATGAGCACACAAACATTCAGGTCCTATAGCTCAGTTTTTCGATAAGTGAATGTGGATAGATAGCTCTTTCCCCTTGTCTAATGGGTCGAATAAACTGTACTTGCGCTGTGGAGTTTACTTTGTAGTTCGGGTTTTCTTTTATTTTTACACCACCATAACGCCAGCATCACCTTCACCTCGCTCTGGCCGACGCCATCGCCTACGCTGCGTGTCAGCACGTACGTAGGTGGAGCCCATGCAGAACATGCTGCTTCCAACTTCTGCTGGAGGGCGGGTCCTTTGGAAGAAGGCGGAGTTTCAAGGAGGGGCCCACTCGTGGCGGCCCTCGACCAATCAGCGTGCGTCCGGGTGGGTGGACCACCGCTCAAGCTAATCAGATCCGGCGAAGAGGAAAGGGGTTGTTGGTGACGTCACAACCCCCAGGCAATCGACGGACTTGCCACTTCGTTTGGCCAATGAGAGGGCGACGAGCAGTTCTTGCGCGCCAAAAAACGTCCAGTAAGGGAGAGCGGGAGGGGCGGAGGCGTCCCCCGCCCCCCCCCCCGGAGACCGGGTGAACAAGGGTGCGGCGCGTTCGCCCGAGGCGCACGTCGTCTCCTCCCTCCTCCTCCTCCTCCTGATGATCCAAGCTTGAGAGCTTGAGAGACACGATCCCACGAGAGCCGCGGGGGTTACACGCCGCGTCCTGTGCTGGATTCGGCTCGCCTCTCGCTGGTGCCCCGTTCGAAACTTCGCGCGCAGACCACACGAGGTGACAGGTCGAGGCAGAATCTGGTCTTCAGCTCGCTTTCTTCTCCGAGCTGGAGGCCTCAATAAGAGCGCTTTGGGGGTCCGATTCTTTTGTGGTGTGTGTGTGGTGTGTGTGTGTGTGTGTGTGTGTGTGTGGGTGTGTGTTTGTGGGCCAGTCAGTCTAACGCTCACGCGCAAATTGTAATAAGTGGCCTTGCTGTATCAACGTGCCCTCTTATATTCGGCATAACTCTTGCTTCTTGCGTGCCCCCTGCTCCATTATAAATAAACCCATGTGTTAAAGGTATCGGTTCGTTTTTGTCTTTCTTTTATTGGGTTAACACGGTGCGTGTTGGAGAAGTAGCCAGGCTGTTGCCGCTATAAGAAGGGCGACAAGTTGGACCGACGAAAGCTCGAGACGCCGCTCGGGTGCACATGGTTTGTCGCACACTAGCGGTCGTTCCGTACGGCACGTCAGGGTGAAATTTCCCGTAGTTGGACGACGTGGGTATTAGGTAAATTTGAAATTGCAATCGACCTACCGACGTGGTCGACCTATCGGCGACTTCGGTCCGTAAGGGACCTGTACTTTTCGGAGAGTTTTCCGAAAAGTACGATCTAAAATTCGGGTGATCGGTAGAGCCGACTCTGCTGCTCATCTACAGTCGTGTTCGCAGCCGATACCCGGCCCAGCAACAATAGGAACAGGCCGTAGCTGAGAGTAAAGAAGAGGAGAGTTAAGACGGTAGTAGAGGGGGACTTTCACTCAGAGAGTAGTAAAATGATGGAATGGTCTCTCTGGAAAGGTCGTGGAGCAAGAAACAGTAGTATAAGTTTAAATTAAGAATTAGATAGGTACCCTGTAGTTATGGTGGTAGAGGGGTACGGGGATGTTGACAGGACTTTTCGGTAAGTTTGAGCATTGATGGGTGATTGTGTCATGTGTACCGAGTGCTGTTGGTGGGGGTTAAGTCAAGGGGAGTGTGTGGTTGATGTTGTTCTTAATCAAGCCCTTGCCCCTTCCTGAAGGGGAAGAAAAAAACACTACAAAAACTTAGACAAAATAAATAAATAATACAAAAAGCACAAAACACTTCAAAAAATAATAATAAATTTTGCATCTTGTGTGATAAAAATGAGAGTAGTTTGTGCTGGTGGTGGGCAGGCATGATGGGCTGGAATGGCTTCGACCTGCTCTGTTTTCCTTCTTTTTCCTATTACAACCTGTGTCTGCTTCGTCGAAGATCACGATTCATGATCTAACTTGATCCCAATTCAGTTAAAAAAATTATTCACCAGTCTTCAAGAAAGTTCTCGAGAACGTCTGAAAGTCCGTCACTTTCTCGGTTTTTCTTTCACTTAAACCTGCTCAAAACGTATGGCACTCAAGTTGTTGTACATCTCCAGGTCCACGGACGTCCCATCCACTCCAAGTTGAACAGTCAACCCGGTCTGCATTTCTATCCTGACACTTGTTCATATCTTGGAAATTAGCTGAGAGCTACCGGCTCGGTTGTCATTCTTTGACAAGTTGAAGAACTTGCTTTTTCTCTCTTTCTTTCAGATCATTCTGGAACAAGAGAGGTCCATTCAATCACAAAGCAACGCTTTGTAAATTTCCTTCGGAGGATTTATTTTGATGTGCAGATGACAGGGAGGTTTATAACTGGTCCGTTCATTCAATTTGAAAACTCAGATAGTTACTTTGGTCCAGAACGCTCCATTTTCCCAGGAATTCAGTCTTGCAAGTTCAAAATTTTGGATTCAGGAGGAATTGTTCGCTGGACTACGTACGGGAAGGGTCGGGATTTCTTGGCTCCGATGACCCGTTTACCCAGCATTTTTCCTTCCCTTTTTGTCTGAACTTTGCGGTTCTTGGGTCGTGAATTAAACCTCTCCATTTTCCAAATGATCTAAACAAACAAACAGTCACGCAGCATGAATGAGACGATGACTACATAATCTGGTCAAGCCTCAGGAATTCAGATCAGTACAGAAGCGGAGCAGATATATATTTTAATAGTAATTTTGAAACAAAAATCAAAACAACGTTGCAGTTATGAAATTTATTTTAAGACATAACAACAAATCACAACAACGTGGTGCTTTTTCTGAAAAACTGGTGACCATCATGTTTATAAAACATTTCCTTTGATCAATTGCTCATTGGCTCTTCCAAAACACCATTGTGCTCGACATATTGGCATCGAAACCGTTTTTGAAATGGTAGTTCCATTGAAATTAACAATGTTCAATGTACGAGGATGAATACGCTGTTTCCAAGGTAACTGGCACCAACTGACCCTGTAAAAACACCAGTAAGGTGTGTGGGATGGAAGTGAAAAAACAGGTGTGCTGTATCCGGCAATGTTGGTTACACTTTGGAAGAAGGCCATCTGACATGAATGAAAATGTGAACCATGTGGGTAACATTGCTGTAGTGTTGCAAGGTGCTGCCCGACAGCAGACACTAGGATAGGAGCAGTGTCCACCAGGTGTCATAGTAGACTCAGATGATGCAGCACCCACTTGATACCCACTGTCCGGAAGGGTTAGTCATTGTTGAGGGTGCCAGCGATAATCAGCTACTCTTTAGGAAGGGCACCATTGGATTTCTCTAACAGGTTGATTTTATGTGTGATCTGGTTTTTTATCGGTTGTTGAGTTCAGTCGTCTTGTCAGGGTTTTTGAGTCTGTGTTTCCTAATTCCTCCCAGTTGTTATAGTTCACTTTTTGCAGTTTGGTTTTTTTCCTCCCACCCAAGTTAAAAAAATTTGCTTGGCCAAATGAGGCATCGAGTTTTAAAAACGTCCGTCCAGGGAACGGCAACACACCGTTCGATGTCTCCAAACCTGCACTGCGATGTACGTTATGCTCTAGGTCAATCCTGCCTGCCCAGTGACAGTATTAACCTGCAATGTGGGAATTTGATGAGCAAATGGACTTTTTTGGATCAAAGTTTAATAAGTGAATCATGGTTGTTTTTTTTAAAAAACACGTCCGAATGTTTTACCTTTTTAACAGTTGCAATTACATCCCCATAACAGCACAACATTCCACATGAACACCTAAAGAGTTTATTTACCACTGGAAGCATGTCCCAATTCAATGAACGCCTGAGATTTAAATTCCAAATGACGTCATGTGAAAGAGATTGGTGCAGAAAGGACCAAATTTTTCCAAGAAACAAAGTCCCTCCCAAAAGGCCTGATCAACGTACTGTGATTTCCCATCTTACTCGACAACGGAAATGGTCGTTTCTTCTCATCCCGGCCCCTAAAAGGACACTTGAATGAATTTGTGTTTCGGTGGAAAACTCAGAAATGGGCCACAGACGTGCGGCTTGGGGCCACAAAACCACGCATTGGGGAAGGAAGCCCTAGGGGAAAAGGGCCGTGTTTGTTGTGCTAACTACCTAATTTGTTCCAGGCTTCATGGCTTCCCCGACATTTCTGGGCTTCAAAAAACAAACACAAAGTCGGGGGCGTGGAAGGACAGGGAAACAAAAATTTGGGGAGCGGGGTTAAAAAAAAAACAAGGAAGAAGACAGGAAAGAACTGCAAAAAAAAATACGGAAAAAAAAAAAAAACGTTGAATGTGACAAGGGGGAGGGGCAGAAGAAACAAGCAAGGAAGGGCAAGTTGGCTGATGAAGGGATTTGGGAGAGGGAAAAGAAACAAACAAGTTGGTAATGGGGGATGTAGGTCCGTTTTGAGGGCGAGAGATTGCCAAAAGGAAAAGGGAACAAAAAATGGGGAAAAAGAGAAAAACAATATTGCAAGAGGACCAACCGGCACAAATATATCCATACCGATAAGTACACACCTCGTTACACGGTGTGTTTCAATAATCCGTTAACTATCCAAATCATTCTAATAAACAAGTACACACACCGTTTAACAATCAGTTGTACAATTATCCGTTTATTCCATCATCTCTGTGAATAAAAAACAAATACACACCCCCCTCGTTACTACACGTGTGTTTTTACAAATATTTTTCCGTTATAATAGATCCATCCAATCTGAAATAAAAACAAATAACACACCCTCGTTAACACGTGTGTTACAAACCATCCATTATAATCCAATCCATCTGATAACAAATAACACACCTCGTTACACATGGTGTACAATATCCGTTATATCCATCATCTGATAACAAGTACACACCTCGTTACACGGTGTGTTCAATATCCGTTTATATCATCATCTGATAACAAGTACACACCTCGTTACACGTGTGTTCAAATATCCGTTATAATCCTCATCTGATAAATACAAGCACTCGTTACACGTGTGTTCAATATCAATATCCGTTAATAATCCATCATCCTGATAAATACAACACTCATTACACGATGTGTTAATATCAGTTATAATCATCATCTGATAACAATACAACACCTGTTACACGGTGTGTTCAATACCGTATATCCGCCTGATACAAGTACACACTCATTACACAGTGTGTAAATATTGTTATATGCCATCATTCTGGTAAAAAATAACAACGTCGTTACACGGTGTTGTAAATTATCCGTTATTCATCATTGAAATTAACAAAATACAACACCTCGTTAACACGTGTGTTTCAATATCCGTTATCATTCCGCATCTGATAACAAGTACACACTCATTACAACGTGTGTACAATATGTTAATATCCATCATGCTGATAACAAATACACAGACCTCGTTACACGGTGTGGGTACAATTATCCGTTATAATCCATCATCTGATATAGTACCACGTCATTCCAGTGTGTCATAATTATATCCACCCGTCGATCTCTCCCTCTCGCTCCGTTGCCATCATCTGAATAACAAATACACACCTCGCACACAGTGTTGTTCAATATCCGTTATATCTACATCTGATAACAATATAACACATCATTACACAGTGTGTAAATTCCGTTTATCCACATCTGATAACATCCACCCTCGTCACACGTGTGTTCAATATCCGTTATATCCTCACCTGATAACAGTACAGCACTCGTTACAAGTGTGTACATATCCGTTATATTATCCCTGATAAAGTACACACCTCGTTTACCTACAGTGTGTAACAATATCGTTATATCATCATCTAATAACAAATTACAACACCTCGTTAACAGATGTGTACAATTATCTGTTATAGATCCATCACTAACAGTCACCTCATTAACAGTGGTGTACAATATCTGTTATATCCATCATCTGATAAAGTACACACTCGTTACACAGTGTGTACATATTGGTGTATATCATCATCTGTAAAATACACCTCATTACACAGTGGGTGTACAATATCCGTTAGTATCTATCACCTATTGGTGCTTGTTTTGGCTAGGTGTACAGGCTTATGTACAAGGCCACCAAGCACTCAGTTGGAGCGGATAAAACTTGAGAGGAAGCTGTTTGAGCATCGTTGCACTGACCATTACTTCTTGCTGATGGGAAGACTTCAGTGCCCCGCTCCTACTCCACTCCCCCCGACCCAACATCAATTGGGAATCTCCCAGCGCCTTCCTCCAGTCGATTGTTAATTGGACATGGAGGAGCTATCCCCAGCAGTTGGGGAGCCACTGATATGTGGTTTTGGAAACATCCATTCTCTCTGCTTATTTTCAAAAACAAGACGATTGTGAAGTGGATAATGTACCCAGTCTGCCACAATGGAGAACATAGTGACTATATATGTGCATATGACCCAGGTTATTTAGAAGGTGCGGCGACCCAATCCAGCTGCCCACGAATATTTGAAGGGCAGACTACAATTGTCGTGCTGGCCGAGATGCAGCAGGGCTATTTGGACTCGGCGAATGAAGACACAATGGAGGTGTCCATGGCACAGGTAAACATAGCGCATCCATCACCCGATCACACTTGCCCCATTATGCCATGAAAACGGATAGGTCCAGTTTACCGTGGCATGTCAAGGGACCTGCTGAAGCAGCTACTCAAGGTTACTAATGGCGGCATTATTCAACTCCACTCAACTCGGAAGACTTCCATCTTCAAGACTGCACAATAGCGCTTTTCAAGGCAGCCTTTGGGAGGCACAGAAACAGCACGAACCTACCTAGTGGAACAAGGCCTGTAAAAGCTCCAAAGAAACTCTACGCCTACGTCCGCAGAACATACCGTCTGAAAGGGGTTTAGGTAACTCAACGACGGAGGAACCTCAACTCTGCGACATGGAGAAGGCCAAAAAGCCTTGCAAATCATTCCGGTTGGTTTTACACAGGACTCCAGGTCCTATTCTCTGGTATTCCGATGGCCAGTGGAGGGTGAACACTTGAACACACTCTGCATATGACACCTTATCAAAAACATGGAGTACAGACAATTGCAAACCCTCGATTCCAAAGATCCTCTGGCCCGAGGTTCACAGTGGAGTGCCTCGGGGCTCTGGTGTCACAGTGCTGTTTCTGATACCGACGGTGTTTTCAAAAACGTGTTCAACAACCTCAACTTTTTCCCATTCTGTTTGCGTTGCAGCTTGAATTTTAAAATGGATTATTTAATATACTCTTTATCACCCAATCTACAACAAAATACCATTAATAAGAAGTGGAAACATGTTTTTAGAAATTTTTATGAATTATTGAAAAAATGAAATCTGAATGTCACATAAAACAAGTCTTCAACCCCTTTGCGTATGACACTCCAATGAGCTCCTGAAGGTGCATTCCAATTTCCTTATATCATCCTTGAGATGTCTCTACATCCTTGGAGTCCCCTATGGCAATTCAATTGATTGGACATGATTGAGAAACAAACACACTTTCTGCATGAGGTGCACAGTTGAACAATGCATTTAGAGCAGAACTCCACCATGAAGTCGAGGAACTGTTCCGTGGACTCCGAGATAGAATTGTGAGGGGCATAGAATCTGGGGAAGGGTTAAACAATTTCTCGAATGTTGAAGTTCCCAGAGCAAGTGAGCTGCTCATTCGGATGGAAAGATATGGAACTACCCAGACTCTTCCTAGAGTTGGCCCGTCCTGACCAAAATTGAGGAACCGGAAGAAGGACATTGGTCAGGGAGGTGACAAAGAACAATGACCATTCTGACAGAATAAGAGTTCTTTGGTTGAGATGGGGAACCTGTCCAAGGAGGAAAACAATTCTGCGCACTTCCACAATCTAGGCCTTTGTGAGAGAGCGGCCAACGGAAGACACTCTGAAAAGGCAATACAGCATGCCTGGAGTTTCAAAAAGCCATGAAAGACCTGAAGATCATGAGGCAAACAATTCCTGTGGTCATTGACGAGACAAAATAGGAACACTTTGGTTCCATGCAAAGTGCTATGTCTGGCAAGAAATCCCGAGCACATTCATTACACATCTAACACATTCTGCGTGAAGCACTGGTGGTGGCAGCAATCGTGCTAATGGGTGCTTTTTCAGTGGCAGGACTGGGAAGACTTGTTCGGATAGAGGGCAATCGAATGGAGCCAAATACAGGCAAATCCTGCAGGAGGAAACCTTCTTCAGAATTCGCAAATGGACCGTAGACTGCGGCGAAGATTTACATTTAACAGGTACACTCAAACCAAGCATACAGGCCTGTCCGGGTCATGGAAGTCTCGACCGGTTGTTGTACCGAGATTGCGACGACACGGGGGCAACACACCCCCGTCCTACAATGATTGATCTTACTGTATTGGTGTTCAAGTGAACCTTTTGGGATGCGCTGTACAATCAATCAAAACATTACAGGCGGTGGTTTTGACTTAACTTTAAAGAATAATAATATAAATACTAATACAGTCTGTCCGCTTCCCGACAGTTTTGTGCTAAAAGGTCAATATGGTGTGGGTACTTTATGTGGATTGACTAATACCAGGTGGTGGCACCGTTTAGGTAGTCACCATATAGTTATGCCTTCAGCTCTTCCTTCCCAACGCTTATTTCAATCATTCATTTGTTCCAGAAATGCTATATTTTTAAAAACTCTCCAACCTCCTGGGCACGATGCGAAGCGAAAATGATGATGGGGAGTGAAACGGACCAAAAGCCTTTTGCCGTCCGCTCATCGATGCTTTTCAGAACCATTTCGGATCTCCAGAAGGCTTTCTCAAATACACATGAAAATCACAAAGCAAAGCTTCCTGAAAGTTGCAAGCTAACAGGTTACTCCACATTGGTATTTCCTTAGAATCATTTTCATCACAAAACAGTGCAAACAAGAAGAAAACAAAAAAAACAAAAAACAGTTGGATTCAAAACAGAGTTTCTTCCTAGCTTCTTGAATCTACACTCACATAAATGTACAAAACACCGACCAAGTCACTTACGTAACACTCATATGTATTGGTTCACAGTGGTATGGAGGTGGAATATCTGGTTCAACTGAAAGCTTTGTAGGAGTTAAATGAATGGTGTATTATCATTTCAATTGTTTTGAAGTGTAAAGGTTGTTAACAATGAAACCAACCGATGAAAGCATTTCAGATCACACCTATTGGTGGTTGAAGAATGACGGCAGCAACCATTGTTTAGAGTCAATAAATTTAGACATTCAGTTCTTCACAAGCGTGCTTTCCCACGTCCCGTGGTCGTGCGTTGGAGCAACGTCTGCACACACAGACAGAGGCTTCAAACTTTTCTGACGAGAAAAAAAGCCCAACTGAAGGAAGCATCTCGTTCATATTGATCAACCATCGACTCAAGATCATCATCCAGAGGAACTTCAGGCTTTTACAGAAGATCCTGAAACCGCGTTGAATTTCCCACAAGCATCTCTCATGTCCGTTCAAGTGGCGACCAATGTGGTAAAACTTGGTTCTGGTAATGGACATATCTTTGAACACCCACCAAGAACGTTCAAGTGTTCCCAGAAGTCGCTTGTATAAACCTGCCTTTCATCAGGTCAACCGCTGCGTTGCCCTCTTGGGACCCAATGGTGTTAAAGACTCAAAAACCCAGAAGACCAAAGAACTAAAAAAGCAAGAAGAACCCCCACAAACCAGAAGGCCCAATAAACCCAAGAGACCCAGTGAAAAAAGGACCCAGAAGACCATAAGTTCCCTGAGGACAAGAAGATCCCAAAAGACCCCAAGGATGCAAAGAACTTGAGACCAAAGTCCTCGAGGACCCAAGTACTACAAAGCCCTGCAAGACCTTTAGGATCGACATAAATGGATGAGTTTTGCGTGTGTGCGTGTGCGTGTGTGTGCGTGGCGCGTGTGGTGCGTGTGTGCATGTTTTTTTTGTGGAGTTCTACTGGAGCATTTTTGATGTGGATGTGATGCAAAATGACTAATGACTCCTCAGTTGATTCAGATAATTAACATAACAAAAATCCGTTAGATTCCATTGTTTTAAACGCACACCATGTTTGGTGTACAAGGGCAGCTTATCAGTCCTTCTGGCGGCATGGCATACTACTTAACAAAACGAGAAAGGCCACTGTGAGGGCATCACCTCCGCCAGCAACGTGATTAACACGAGAATATATGGGCCCGAACACATTTTTTTGAATATCACATGCTAACACAGTACTATATCGTTG
>CM068965.1:2260487-2276397 GCA_035128595.1 Eptatretus atami | reverse complement strand
CTGCCTGTCTGGCAGTAAAACAAAATTGAAAATCATTCCAAGCAGGAAAATTTTTAGGGTCATCATAAAAGGACACAAACAACAGGCACGGTGAACTAATGCAACGTGTTAAATAAGGTGGTGTAAAAGATAGCGTCTCAACGGCGGTAAGCAAAGATTATTTTTTTCTGCAACCTTTGCAATCTTTATTTTATTTCAATTGAATTATCGCGACTTGAACACTGCAGAACACAAATCACCTTTTTCTTCACACTTTCGAGAACCTTGTTTAGCAGTACTCGTACCGCACTTGGAAAAACAATGATGACGTTTCATGCCCTGAGGACAGAGCAAGTGTGAGATTCTCCATGCAGACAAACATGGCAGCGTCTATCACCGTTTGCTTGCTGCAAAATGCAAAGCAACAGTTGAAAAGACCCCATGTACTTTTCCTCAAGACTGCGTGGAGTCAGGTGTTCTTTGAACCGTCTACTTGTTGATAGTTTTGGACAACCATGATTCTATTCCTACTGTTATATCTGTACTGTATCTTTGTATCAGAACCTGAAATGGAGAGTTTGTGTATATACCGAGCTGGTTTACCCCCCTGAGGTCTTCCTCCCACTTCTCTCATTCTTCCTAGTGTCCTTTGTTCCTCCAAACCTCCTTGTATTTTGTCCCTCTACTCCCCCACCCACCCCCCACCACCACCCTCTTTCCACAGGTTCATTGGTGTTATAGATCCTCGACAAGTCTCAACTCTGAAAACAAACAAATAAAATAAAGTCAATGCCTAATCAAGGGCAGTGGTCCAAGCTGTACGGCTGATGGCAAGAACAATGACGTCATCAAGGAAGCAGAGATTTTAGTGTCATCAAGATACCACTCGGCAAAGAAGTGCAACACAGCTCGGAAATTCAGTTGTGGTTTCAAAACCTCTCTAAACCAAGCAACTAAGTAAATAAAATAAAACAACAAGCATTTGTCATTCCCCATGATATGGCATTGCACCCAAGGCAATCCACACGCACACGCGTGGACGCGTCTCAGTTATGCATCAGTTCAACACGAACGGAGCGAAAGCAACACAAACACAGAGTACACCGTTCGCTCTTAAAGGTGCCGTGAATTTGAGCTCCCCCACCAGCCTCGACACAATAGTATCGCTTGAAAAAAATGTAATTCAGGAACCTGAAATGCTGTATATATTGCTGCATGCACGGACCTCACCCGAAACCTCAGGGGATAGACGACAGGAGCCGTCCACAACAAGAGTTCATGTCCCACGGATAGCCGGCTTGAGGCGCATCAAGTGGTGGTGTGACGCACCTCTGCTCTCATGGGCGTTCCAGCGAAACAAAGATGACTCAAAATAATGTGTTTCCATCCAGGGGTTTCCAATTAACAGAATCAGTGAGCACATGGGGGAAGTTAGCAGAAACTAGACACGCATGTGGGAACTTAAGAAAGAAATACCTGTAATTTCATACAAGAACACGCACCAAGTCAGCGGCAACAGAATCACGAACACAGAAGATGAAAATTCTTAAACTCGATGAAACTGAACAGGAAAAGGAAAGAAACCAATTACCTAAAGCAGCAAACACACAGTCCAACATTCACACAACAGGGCAACATAATAATTCTTCTTCTTGCGTATGGCAGCTTGGCTGCAGGGTAGCTATCATTTTGTGAGGGCGCGACTGTGCCGCTGATGCTGGGCCCCTCTACCAGTACACTGGTACTCATTTCACTGACCTCAGAAGTATGGCAGGCTGAGTCAACCCTGCCAGGTGTTAATTCGGCAGCCAACGTGGCTCAAACTCAGGACCCTGAGATCCCAAGCCAGCCATCCTAACCACTAAACCAACACTGAACTGGCAAGATAATTAATGGGCTGGAACTTTGTCCCCAGAATGAACACATAGGGGTTCTCTTGCATGCTGAAGGAGCTGTTGAACTTCCCAAGGAGAATAGCTTACCTCTCAGTGAAATGCAGCAAGCGAGAGGGTGAATGACCACAGAGCTCCCTGCCTTTACACACTACCCCCTCCCAACCATGATCTACCCCTAAGGTGTTCCCATTAGCATCCAGCTGACACCCATCCAATGGCATGCCACACTCATTCACAGAGACAGTATCGGCCAATCGAAGACACCGATCCCAAACCAAACAGCACTGTGGCCATGAAGGCCAAAGGCGTGTGGTCTTGCTCACTGCCACTCAAGGTCAGCCATGCTGGAATGTCCATACACGATACAATGAACATCGGAGGACTGGAGCTTTTTCTTCTCCCTACACTCATCCTCCTCCTCCTCCTCCTCCTCCTCATCTTGCTCACCCCCACCCCAACCCGAACCCAACCCTTCACCTCGCCCCCGCGGTGTGCAAGAGGGAGGACGTACTGTGGTTCATGTTGTGAGCTGCAAGCTGAGACATGCAAGCCATCCGCTCCGATTTAGGGGACACCCAAAGTGTCTCCCTCTCACACAGACTCAGAGGACACAGGACAAGGCAATCTCACATCAACTAGGCTAAGATGACTTCAGCCCATCCACAGCTGGGTCAAACCATACAACATTACAATATCACATACACTTAATACATGCCAGAAGTCATATTCCTAGGCGAAACACAAACGATGCAAAGGCCTTAAATTCTCAGTACTACATCCTACCCGACAAATGCACAGATACAGAAAACACAAAGGGGGAGGGGAATCCCAGTGTGAAGGAGGAACGAGTGAGAATCCCAGTGTGAAGGAGGAACGAGTGAGAATCCCAGTGTGAAGGAGGAACGAGTGAAGAATCCCAGTGTGAAGAGGAACGAGTGAGATCCCAGTTGAAGGAGAGAACGAGTGAGAAGCCCAGGTGAAGGAGGAACGAGTGAGAAGCCCAGTGTGAAGGAAGGAACGATGATTGAGAATCCCAGTGGAAGGAGAACGAGGATTGAGAATCCCAGTGTGAAGGAGGAACGAGTGATGAGATCCCAGTGTGAAGGGAGGAACGAGTGAGAATCCCAGTGTGAAGGAGGAACGAGTGAGAATCCCAGTGTGAAGGAGGAACGAGTGAGAATCCCAGTGTGAAGGAGGAACAAGTGAGAATCCCAGTGTGAAGGAGGAACGAGTGATTGAGAATCCCAGGGTGGAGGAATGAGTGATTGAGAATCCCAGGGTGGAGGAACGAGTGAGAATCCCACAGTGGAGGAAGGAGTGAGAATCCCACGGTGGAGGAATGAGTGAGAAGCCCGCGGTGGAGGAACGAGTGAGAAGCCCACGGTGGAGGAACGAGTGAGAAGCCCACGGTGGAGGAACGAGTGAGACTCCCACGGTGGAGGAACGAGTGAGAAGCCCACGGTGGAGGAACGAGTGAGAATCCCACGGTGGAGGAACGAGTGAGAATCCCATGGTGGAGGAACGAGTGAGAATCCCATGGTGGAGGAATGAGTGATTGAGAATCCCAGGGTGGAAGAAGGGGGATTGAGACTCGGCAGTGTCTCAGAAACATGCAGCGACAAGACCACAGACGAGCAATTTGCAACATGGCCTCAACATCCGCGGGGTAATCAGGCAGGAATCCATGCTTCGAGGTAAAGCACAAGTTATGACCTCAAAACTGGAGCACAGGCCCAAAGCATAACATGATCCAGGGTGAATTTTGGATATCAGGAATCGTATTCTCACAGGAGCCACTGACTACCAATGTCAGATCTTTCACCACGACCAATTCAACAATCCGTTAGCTACATGCCAACTATGACCATTCTCCACCCACAACGCACCGCGATGGGCCTCCCTGTGTTTTTGCCAAACAGGAACATTTCAGGCCCAATAAATTTTTGAAATATGCATCGTTTTTAGCGCCCATCTCTCAGTGGTGAAGAATTACTTTAAAAATAAAAAGCCCTGTATCTGGATCTGGATTCGGATCTTCACCAACATTGATCAATTCATCCTCGTCACACACCCAACATGTCTACAAAGTTTCATCCGAATCTGTGCAAAACCTTTTGAGTTGTCCTCAACACAAACACAGATAAACAGACAGACGAACAGGGGTGAAAACAACCTCCTTCCACTTTCGGTGATTCTCCAACCACATCCAGGAAACTGAAGATCTGGATGGAAACAGTTAACAAATCTTCAAAGAGTTGTTCACATATTACATCCAATATCAAGGCACAATTCCACTCGCAGGGAACTGAATTGGCCAATAAGACAAAGACAGGCCTCCAGAGCCAGAGAGACTAACGAAACGGTGAAACGGCACGGTCAAACTCTATCATGCAAACAAACAACAAATCCTGGCTTGGCAAAAACAGTGTATACCCAAAAAACACTGCACCCTTACTCCACCTACGATCATAAGAAGTGCAAAAGTGAAACATTAAGTAAAGGTAGAAAGAGGAATGGAACGTTGAGAAGGAAGGAAGGCCGGCAAATAG
The DNA here is from genome assembly GCA_035128595.1 of Eptatretus atami. Lineage (NCBI taxonomy): Eukaryota > Metazoa > Chordata > Myxini > Myxiniformes > Myxinidae > Eptatretus > Eptatretus atami. Next base: position 2,271,974 of record CM068965.1, on the reverse strand, counting down.
AAACACATTAGAGAGCTCTTGCTTATCGCTCACATCATCAAATAAGGTAACCGCGCTGTGTGCGAAGGGTGTGCAAGAGGAACATAGATTCAATATTGCTGTACAGGTAAGCTGTGCTCAACTCAAATGGATATAGTGGGGTTGATGTGCGAGAAAATTTCGATGAATTGTGTGTTTTGTGGTGAAAGCACCAAACTTGACATAGATCATGGTTCATATGTACCAATTGATTTAAGATATAGCGCCAAGCTGGATATTTCCCCTGAAGGAACGAGTGAGAATCCCAGTGTGAAGGAGTCCTCAAATCTGTGAAGTGAATTTTGACTGCATACATCTATCCCTAACTCTCTCGATAGGTTAGTGTACAATTGTACAAGATCAGCCAGCTTAAAAATTGGAGCAACTGTCTTATCTGTCAATTTTATGTCTTCTATGTAACCTACAAGTTCTACCAAAGTCATGCCATGGGAAAACATCCATCAAGGTTCATCTCCTTTGCATCCACAATCATCCGGCTGCTGGCATTGTATTACTTTACAAGGCACGGAGAATGATTTTCGGCCTCCTGTGCCACTAGATCACCAGAGCTAAATTAGTTTCGTTGTCATAGCTTCATGGAGAGGGCTAGACACTGTTCCAGGCTTGTCACAAAAGAAACCTATTTGACTATGGTGAGGTCTGTCTGAACGTGTTGCCTGTCGGGCCTCCTCCTGCCTCACTTATAGATGTAGAAGCTCCTTGTAATCTTGCCAGTCGACTGGTAGAGAATACTTCAAGCGAAATGATGCATGCCATCGAGCAAGATTTCTCGACCGGGTGGCTGCGAACCCATCACCTTCATCAAGCCGGCATACATCTATTGGTACTGGCTTCTCGTCAAGATCACGGAAATTTGTCAAATTGTCACCCAGCCTCTCGTAACCAGTTCCAACATTCGTTCATTTCGAATATACCAGACACTGAAGTGGTGTATTAGAATGTTCTTGGCACAGAGCACATAGGGTCTCATCAATAGCATCAGGTGTTGATGTAGATGAATGCACACTCTCACTGTGAACAAGCTTACATCTCTTCTTTGCCAACATGATAATGGTTGCATCTGCTCATCTATATAAAAAATAAAAAACGAGATATTTTGGGGAAAAACAAATAATTACACCAATAAAAGACTAGAAAAAGCACAAAATCATCCCCCAAGGTATATTTTTTGAGTAAAAATGACAGCATTGGATACTTTATGTGTGAAAACGAGCCTGGTGTTAGCTTAGTGGTTAGGATGACTGGATTGAGATCCTCGGGTCCTGAGTTTGAGCCCTGTCGGCCACTGAATTAACACTAGGTGGGGTTAACTCAGCCTGTCATCCTTCCAAGGTCGGCGAAATGAGCACCAGTGTACTGGTAATAGGGGCACTGCATCAACGACATAATCGCATCTATAAACCAATGATGCAACCAGCAGCCTCAAAGCTACGTGTGTGTGTGTGTGTGTGTGTGTCTGTCTGAAAACATTGAAAAGGATACTTCATTCATGGTTATGTGTGATATATTGCCGAATATGTTGGACTTGTTCGATTTTTCAAAATGTGGGGCAGCCATCTTGGATTTTCCCAATTACAGGCCTCAGGGGAAATATTCAGCTTGGCACCAGATCTGAAATCATTTCGTACGTATAAACCATGATCGATGTCAAATTTGGTGCTTTTACCACAAAACCCACAATTTTTCACAAATCTGTCCCTCTCGGATCTCAGTTTGGTGTCTCTCCTGGGCGTGATGCATTTGCCTAACTTACAGCAACCAGCCTGTTATTTTGGCTCCAAAAAATAAAAAAGAATCACTCTTAAAGTGATTAGAAACCACCACCAAGTGGTTACAAACCACTAACATATAAAACCACCAAGTATCAAAATAACCAGATTGTCCCCCCTCTCAAATACAGTATTGTATATAATATATATATATATATATATTATGTATATATATTATATATATATATGTCTCGCATTTCTCACATTGTGTTCATGTGAGCAGGTGCTTTTAAAACAAACCAGGTAAATTGTATCACACAAAGCTCTACATTAATAAAATCTTCTTAGAACCTCAAAAACATCCACACTGTTACAATCACCTCCATGACAAGGATACAACGGAGATGGAAATTGGAAGGAAGAACATGATCAAACATAACCTCAATCCACAACTCCTCAACCCCCCACCAAGGTTCTCAACACCCCTCCCCACAAAGCCTCAACCTTCCCTTCCAATCCTGTCCCATCTCTATACTCCCCCCCCCCCCCCCCCTCCTCCTGCCTCATAAAATCAATTGGGCATTCTCACATCGAAACAGCGGAATATTTAACGCTTTCAGCTCCACTATCATGCTATCACCGACTCAACAGAAACCACTCATGGTCACCTGTCCAACTCTCGATTTTAAGAGAAAAATAGTTGGAAATAATAACAAGGACCTCTGTAACCTCTGCGGTAAGAGTGCTGCTTGAGAGAATTCCATATACTCACGTAATTATTTGTGCGGTGTATAAACAACAGAACGCTGCCCATCTTCACAAGGCCCATGATGCCAATCGGCTCAAACTCCTTTTAACTGTCGCTTTTGTCATTTTACACTGAATGGAAAACTTATAGGGAGGGCATGGAGATTGTGAATGACGTCTTTGACTTCGCAACCCAGTAATCACCAACATGGAAGCCGTAGTATCGAAATTGTGGGTGGAATCAGATGAACTGTCCAACCAATGGGTGTGGAACCCGGACAAAAGCACATGGTGGTCTTACAATTATTCAAGTTTATTTGTCGAAGTGTGCGAAATGTCTTGAAAACAATTTGCCACTATTACGAGTAAACTTGTCCACTCTTACGAGTAAACTTGTCCACTATTAGGAGTAAACGTGTCCACTATTAGGAGTAAATACTATTACGAGTAAACGTGTCCACTATCATTAAGTAAATAACTATTACGAGTAAATCTGTCCACTATTAGGAGTAAACGTGTCCACCATTAGGAGTAAATTACTATTACGAGTAAACGTGTCCACTATAGTGAGTAAACGTGTCACTATTACGAGTAAATACTTATACGAGTAAACGTGTCCACTATTAGGAGTAAACCGTGTCGTCACTATTAGGAGTAACGTGTCCACTATAGAGTAAACGGTCCACTATTAGGAGTAAACGTGTCCACTATTAGGAGCATAAACGTGTCCACTATTAGGAGTAAGGTCACTATGAGATAACGTGCCACATATTAGAGTAAACGTGTCCACTATTAGGAGTAAACTTGTCCACTATTAGGAGTAAATACTATTAGAGTAAACTTGTCCACTATAGGAGTAAACGTGTCCACTATTAGGATAAACGTGTCACTATTACGAGTAAACTTGTCCACTATAGGGTAAAATACTATTACGATAAACGTGTCCACTATTACGAGTAAACTTGTCCACTATTAGGAGTAAACTTGTCCACTATTAGGAGTAAATACTATTACGAGTAACATGTTCCACTAATTTCGAGTAAACTTGTCCCTATTACGAGTAAACTTGTCCACTATTCGAGTAAACTTGTCACTATTACGAGTAAACTGTCACTATTACGAGTAAACTTGTCCTATATGAGTAAACGTCCACTATTAGGATAAACTTGTCCACTATTAGGAGTAAACGTGTCCACTATTACGATAACGTTCCACTATTACGAATAAAGCTGTCCAAATATTACGAGTAAACGTGTCCACTTTTACGAGTAAACGTGTCCACTATTTACGAGTAAACTTGTCCACTATTCGAGTAAACTTGTCCACTATCGAGTAAGACTGTCCATATTACGAGTAAACTTGTCCACATTACGAGTAAACGTGCCACTATTACAGTAAACTGTCCACTTTAGAGTAACTTGTCCACTATACGAGTAAACTGTCCACTATACGAGTAAACTGTCACTATCACGAGTAAACTTGTCCACTATTACGAGTAAACTTGTCCACTATTTCGAGTAAACGTGTCCACTATCAGAGTAAACTGTCCACTATTACGAGTAAACGTGTCCACTATAGAGTAAAACGTGTCCACTATTAGCGAGTAAACTTGTCCACTATCACGAGTAAACTTGTCCACTATCACGAGTAAACGTGTCCACTATCACGAGTAAACTTGTCCACTATCACGAGTAAACTTGTCCACTATTACGAGTAAACTTGTCCACTATTCGAGTAAACTGTCCACTATCACACAGTAAACTTGTCCCATATTACGAGTAAACTTGTCCACTATCACGAGTAACGTGTCCACTATTACGAGTAACTTGTCCACTATCACGAGTAAACGTGTCCACATTACGAGTAACTTGTCACTATCACGAGTAAACGTGTCCAAGTGTGTAAATGGTTTAAAGGAATAATGGAATATGTAACAGTTGGTTGCTGCCAGTTTGGTTATATATTGGAAGAATAATGACATCAGGCGTTTAACCTGAATTAACAGAATTAACCTGAAATTAAACTGCTTAACCTCCCCCTCTCTATATTTCAATCATGGTTCATCTAACTGAACCAACCTACATTTACGACAGACAAAATTGGGAGATCAGTTGCATGCAATCTTGCTCACACCAAAAATAGTATGCTAACAAATATGGACTACCACATCCACACACTTATTCAGGCTCCACCACCATCCACCACATTCAGGCTCACACCATCCACACACTCACTTAGGCTGCACACCATCCACACACTCACTCAGCTGCACCACCATACACACACCATTCAGGCTCCACCACCATCTACACACTCCTCAGGCTCCACCACCATCCACACACTCATTCAGGCTCCACCACCATACACACACTCACTCAGGCTGCACAACATACACACACTCATTCAGGCTCCACCACCATCCACACACACACAACACACACACACCACACACACACAAACACACACACACACACACACACACACACACACACTCATTCAGGCTCCACCACCATCCACACACACACACTCAGGCTCCACACCATACACACACTCATTCAGCTGCACCACCATACACAAACTCATTCTCCACCCCAATCCACACACACTCAGGCTCCACCACCATCCACACACTCATCAGGCTCCACCACCATCCACACACACTCATTCAGCTCCACCACCATCACACACACAATTCAGGCTCCACCACCATCCACACACACACGTCATCCAGGCTCCACCTCCACACACAACACTCATTCAGGCTCAACCACCATCACACACACACCTTCAGGCTCCACCATTCACTCAGGCTCCACCACCATCCACACACTCACTCCGGCTCCACCACCATCCACACACTCATTCAGGCTCACCACCATCACACACTCACCAGCTCCACCAATCCACACACACACTCAGGCTCCACCACCATCCACACACACACCAGGCTCCACCACCATCTACACACACACTCACTCAGGCTCCACCACCATCCACACACACACTCAGGCTCCACCACCATCCACACACCATTCAGGCTCTACCACATCCACACACACACTCATTCAGGCCACACACCATCCAGAGTACAGTTGGCATGCCAGGAAGTTCTCGTTTCAAATCTACTTCATAAAATATTACACATTGAAAAAACACCTCAAGTACTACAACAGTGTAATAGGTATTGTTACAACATGTAACTGGAACAAAAACACCCGATACGTTTCACACACACACACACACACACACACACACACACACACACACACACACACAACACACACCAAACACACAAACACACACAACACACACACATATACACACAAACACACACACACACACCACATACTATATACACACAAACACACACCACACACACCACGTATACACATATACATTATATACACACACACACACAATACAAATATACACAAACACACACAACACACACACACACACACATACATATTAACACACAAAACACACACACACACACACGTATACACACATATACATATATACACACAACACACACACACACACACGTATACACACATATACATATATACACACAAACACACACCACACACACATACAAATACACACAAACACACACCACACACCACACACACACACACACACACACACCAGGCAATAAGCCAATACCAGCATTCATAACTTCCTCATTCAAGTTACAGTTCGCACCAACTCTCAAAAGGGAGAAGGTTCAACGAACTATAAGGGGTCCCACGCAATGGTCAGGTTCAGGTGAGGGGTCTCAACGCAATGGTCAGGGTTCAGGGTGAGGGTCTCAAGCAATGGTCAGGTTCAGGGTGAGGGTCTCACGCAATGGGTCAGGGTCAGGTGAGGGGTCCATACAATGGTCAGGTGAGGGTGAGGAGTCCACGCAATGGGTCAGTGGGAGGGGTCCAAGTGATCGGTCAAGGTAATGGCGAGGGGTCCATGCAATGGGTCAGGGTGAGGGTGAGGGGTCCACGCAATGGGTCAGGGTTCAGGTGAGGGGTCCCATGCAATGGTCAGCGTCAGGGTGAGGGTCCCACACAATGGGTCAGGATTCAGGGTGAGGGGTCCCGCAATGGGTTAGGGCTCATGGTGAGGGGTCCCACGTGATGGGTCAAGGTTCATGGCGAGGGTCCCACGCAATGGGTCAGGGTTCAGGGTGAGGGGCCCCATGTGATGGGTCTGGTTCATGTGAGGGGTCCACGTGATGGGTCTGGGTTATGGCGAGGGTCCACGCAATGGGTTAGGGCTCAGGGTGAGGGCCCCATGTGAGGGTCTGGGTCATGGTGAGGGGTCCCACACATGGGTTAGGGCTCAGGGGTGAGGGCCCCATGTGATGGGTCTGGGTTCATGGTGAGGGGTCCACATGATGGGAGCCTAATTCCAAGTACGACTTATGTTGTATCAATGACATTAATCGTGGAAAAACCTGTCAGGCATGGACATTGCAAGTACATTTTGACGAACCATGAAAAAAAATAAACACACAAGGAACAGAACTCAGATTTACAGCAATCAATAAAAATTATGTTTGAAGAGATGATCGAGCTGTTAGGGTCATAATGTAAGGGAAGATGTGTGGGTGAATGGGAGAGATGTGTGGGGTGAATGGGAGGGGATGGTGTGGGGTGATGGGAGGGATGTGTGGGGTGATGGATGGAAGGGATGTGGTTGGGTGAATGGGGGATGTGTGGTGAATGGGGGGATGTGGTGGGGTGAATGGGAGGGATGTGTATGTGTGGGATGTGTGGGGTGAATGGGAAAAGATGTGTGGGGTGAATGGGTGGTATGTGTGACACTAATGGATTGGAATGCAGAATGGGAGGGATGTGTGGGGTGATGGGAGGGATGTGTTGGGTGAATGGGAGGGGATGTGTGGGGAATGGGAGGGAATGTGTGGGTGAATGGGAGGGATTGTGGGTGAAGGGAGGGATGTGTGGGGTGAATGGGAGGGATGTGTGGGTGAATGGGAGGGATGTGTGGGGTGAATGGGAGGATGTGTGGAGTGACGGGAGGGATGTGTGGGTGATGGGAGGATGTCGTGGGGTGAATGGAGGGATGTGGTGGGGTGAATGGAGGGATGTGTGGGGTGAATGGGAGGGATGTGTGGGGTCGGTCAGGTCAGGTATGGAGCATGCGACAGAGCAGCATGTCGCTCGCGTCCACTTCCGCCGCGTGCTTCCAAGGTCTCCGTCTGGCCACCCCATGCAGATACATGGACATCCCCATCTCCTTGAGATGCTGATCAACCTGCTGCAACCACCAGGCACGTGGTCAGCCATTGCCTCCTCCACTCACGAGACTCCCTCGCTGAGAAAATCTGGTGAGCAGGATCAGCGTCAGGAGAAACGACCACATGTCCATACAGCCGCAGCTGACGCTCACTAGACTATGTACCTAACAAATTTCATTTCAGTCTCTCTCAGCAACCGCTCATTGGACCAAAGTCTGACAAGCGAAAGCCAAGGATACTCCGAAGAGACTTGGTACCAAAGGAATTAAGTCTCTGTCGCATATCAGTGGTCAAAGTCCGAGTCTCACATCCTGAGAGCAACACTGGAAGCACCAAGGACCTGAAGACTCGGACTTTCGTCCTCTTGCACAGGTACGGCGCACCAACCCCATGACCAGTGATCCATGACTCCCCAGCCGACCCAGAGTCTATCGACCTCTGACTTCTCAGTCAGCAGAGACATAAATATCTCTGCCAAGGTAAGTGAATCTCTCCACGACTCTCAACATCCTCACCACAAACAGGTAGAGAAGGACAGCAGCATCCAAGGTCATTGAAGTCTGGATCTTAGTTTTGACCCAGGAACCCGTATCCCAGCGGCTCCGACTCCTCATTCAGCACCTCGAGGCCCCCAGAATGGATATCCAGTCTCGCAAAGATGACTGCATCATTTGTGAAATCAAGGTCAGAGATCTTGGCATTCCAACAAGCGTGCAACCGCAGCTTGATCTCTCCAACACCTCACCAGAACTCCAGTCCATACAAGCGTGAAAAGGTGTGGGGGCCAATACACACCCCTGACGAACTCCAGTAACAACTGGAAATAAAGTCAAGAGATGGCTATCACACACATCTCACAGCACTCTCAGTACCAGAGTAGAGTTCAGACCTAGATCGGATCAGTTTTGGTGGCACCTCACGAAGACCAAGACCCTCCAGAGGGCATCCCGATTCACTGACTCAACACTTCTACAGAGATCAACATAGGCTGCAAGCAGCCCCTGTCCGAAACTCTCTGGTGCGTCTCAGGTGAGGACCTGAAGAGCAAGGATACGAGTCAGGTCGTTGACCTCTAGTTGGTGTAAGCCCTGACGTGTGCTGGACCGATCGTGCTCAAGCAGATGTGGTGAACCACATTGAGAATTTATCCGGCAAAGCACCTGCCCGCACTGAGACAGCATCACCATCGTCGGTAGTTTGCGATGTCTCTGGCATCACCCTTACCTTTTCCACGAGAGGACAACAAGCCCCTCTTCCACGTCAGTTGGAGATGCAGTGTTTGTCCGGGCAGAGAGCAGGCCACAGAACTGCACTGTAATGACACGAGGTTGGCGAGCATTTCCACAGGCCTTAGAAGGGTTAGCATTGATGCCAACAGATCCCTGGAGCTTTTACCCCATTTCAACCGGTTCACGAGCTGTGTTTCCACAGAACCGAAGGTTGGACCACAGTTGAATTGGAGACGTCAGCATAGGGGAACAGTAACACCGCTAACATACCAACTCGAAGCTGGGGTGGATCGGAGCCTGTGCAAAGTCCGCCAAAGTAACCTGCCCAACGCGGCCTTCACTTGAGGGTCGGCGAGATGGGACAAGGTAATGTGGGGGACATGGGGGCAGGTGCGTGGCGATGGGGGGAATGGAAGATGTTGTGGGACATGGAGGGGTGAGTTGAGGGTGAATTGGATGGATGTGTGGGGCACATGGGAGGGGTGATGAGGGGTGATGGAAGGATGTGTGGACATGGGAGTGAGTGAGGGTCAATGGGATGGATGGCGGGGGCATGGGATGATGTTGTAGGGGGCATGGGTGGATGTGTGGGGGGGCATGGAATGGGTGCAGTGTGTGAATGGAGGGAAACGGGGTCAGAGCAAGGTCTCCCGAATTAGAGAGGACCCGGTTGAGGTTGTGCGACTGATGCATGATAATCGTAGGGAACAGGGTGAGGCGATGTCGTGGTACGACTGAAGGTGGGCTCACGTTTCGGTCCTGAGTGAGTGACTCCACGATGGTTTGGCCGCGGAGCCGCGCACCACGCGGGTCTGAAAGATGACCCGCCGCGCTGCCGCCGGCTCTTCTTTCTCCAACTCCGAGAGGAGTTCGAAGGCCGTGCGGGCCCTACAGCCCAGTTGTTTGTGTAACGAGGCCCAGTCAGGGCGGAGGTGCCAACTCCGTGCAGGTCATTCCGTGCCGTTCCGCCCGTTTGTGCTGAGACCGGATCGGACGGGTATAGAATGCTCATCCGGCTGCGGCATCTCTCTAGCCTGCCCGATGGATCCTCGAGCTCCGCCGGTGAGACCCACCCCTGTTCCCCCGCCTCTTGCCTCGATGATCCACCGGTGTCCTCCTCCTGACTATGTTATTCCTGCTTGTTACAAACCTTTACAAACCCCTCAGAGAGGCGCTGCGAAGGGACATTGCGTCAACGCTAGGTTGCCGCTGCAAATGAGCCTCATCACGGCAGTCTACGAATGCATTGGCCGACGATCGGCTCGGGGCTCGGGCTCGGCTCGGATCCGCCGTCGTGCTCTGCTCTCCTCTTTCCTGTCCGCTCTGACGCTGCCGCCCTGTTCTCCAGGTGTGCCTGTCCGATGGAAGTACGCGAACGGATCCTTGTTCCATCCTGAGCGGTTCCACCTGAACGGTTTCAAACCCGGCCGGCCCTGCTATTCAAATCAGTGGCTATAGTGTTGCATCATGAGCATGCTGCAATTCAGAATGGGACTTAAGCGTTTATTCCACGATGGAGTACATAGCACCGTTTTCAATCCACAGAACATCGAGCATCTTCCACGAGGAAAAGCTCAGTTCTTTCATTGATCTTCGAGTTTCAATTCAATCCGCCGACTGCGTCAGTCGCACGTCGTCCTCTCAGAGAAACCTGAATCGGGTATGTTCGCGGTCGCACTTTCCGTGATGCATCCTGCGGTATCATCGCACAGAGAGAAGGCCAACTGATACCGGGCTGTGGCTCGTGGTTTACTGTAAAAGGAATAAACTACAACGAAAAACTCATTCCGCGCAGCTCTGGCGGGGTGTTACAGGAAACCGGGTGTACAGGAAACCGGGTGTACAAGTAACGGGTGTTACAAGTAACGCGTGTTTACAGGAAAACCGGTGTTACAGAAATCCCGGTGTTACAAGCGAAACCGGGTTGTTACAGGTAACCGCGTGTTACAGCAACCGGGTTTACAAGGTAACGGTTTACAGGAAAACCGGGTGTTACAAGGTAACGGGTTATAGGAAACGCGGGTGTTACAGGTAACCGGTGTGTTACATGGAAACCGGGTGTTTACGGTAACCGGTGTACAGGAAACCGGGTGTTACAGGTAACCGGGTGTTACACGGAAACCGGTGTTACAGGTAACCGCATGTACAGGTAACTCGGGTGTTACAGGAAACCGGGTGTACAGGTAACACGCGTGTTTCAGGCTAACCGGGTGTTACAGGAAACTGGGTGTTACAGGAACCGCTGTTACAGTAACCGGGGGTGGTACAAGAAACCGGGTGTTACAGGTAACCGCGTGTTACAGGAAACCGGGTGCTTTACAGGAAACGGGTGTTACAAGGAAAACCGCGTGTTACAGGTACGCGCGTGTTACAGGGGTACCACACGTGTTAGCAGGTAACCGACGTGTTACAGGGTAACCGGCCTGTTACACAGGAAACCGGGTGTACAGTAACGGCGTGTTACACGGAAACCGGTGTACAGGTAACCGGTGTTAACAGGTAACCGGTG
>CM068965.1:2241737-2260273 GCA_035128595.1 Eptatretus atami | reverse complement strand
GAATAGTGGACACGTTACTCGTGATAGTGGGACCAAGTTACTCGTATAGGGAACGTTTTACTCGTGGATACGTGGACAGTTATCGTAATGGTGGACAACAAGTTTACTCGTGATAGTGGAACAAGTTTACTCGAAATAGTGGACAAGTTATACTCGTAATAGTGGACAAGTTTACTGTGATAGTCGGACAAGTTTTACTCGTGAATAGTGGACCACGTTTTAACCGTGATAGTGGACAACGTTCTCGTGATAGTGGACAAGTTTTACTCGTAATAGTGAACGTTTACTCGGAAAATAGTGGACAACGTTTACTCGTAATAGTGGACAAGTTTTCTCGTGATAGGGACACCGTTTACTCGAAATGTGGACAAGTTTTACTCCGTATCGTGGACAAGTTTACCTCGTGATAGTGGACAAGTTTACCTCGTGATAGTGGACACGTTTACTCGTAATAGTGGACAAGTTTATTACTCGTAATAGTGACAAAGTTTACTCGTAATAGTGGCCCACGTTTAACTCGTAGATGTGAGCAAGTTTTACTCGTAATAGTGGAACAAGTTTATCGATAGTGGACAAGTTTACTCGAAATAGTGGACAAGTTTACTCGAAATAGTGACACGTTTTACGTGAAAGTGGAACAGTTTATCGTAATATTGGACCACGCTTTACTTCGTAAAGTGGAACGTTTACTCGTAATAGTGGCACGTTTACTCCTAATAGTGGACAAGTTTACTCCTAATAGTGGACACGTTTACTCATAATAGTGGACAAGTTTACTCGTAATAGTGGACAAGTTTACTCGTAATAGTGGGACAGTTTACCGTTACATCTCGTAATAGTGGACAAGTTTACTGAAATAGTGGACAAGTTACCGTAATAGTATTTACTCCTAATAGTGGCAAGTTTACTCCTAATAGTGGACAAGTTTACTCGTAATGTGGACACGTTTACTCGTAATAGTATTTACTCCTAATAGTGGACAAGTTTACTCGTAATGTGGACACGTTTACTCCTATAGTGGACACTTTACTCCTATAGTGGACAAGTTTACTCGTAATAGTATTTACTCTAATAGTGGACAAGTTTACTCCTAATAGTGGACACGTTTACTCTATAGTGGAACGTTTACTCGATAGTGGACACGGTTATCTCTAATAGTGGACACGTTTACTCCTAATAGTGGACACGTTTACTCCTAATAGTGGACACGTTTACTCCTAATAGTGGACACGGTTACTCCTATAGTGGGACACGTTTACTCCATTAGTGGACACGTTTACTCGTAATAGTATTTACTCGTAATAGTGGACACGTTTACTCTAATAGTGGACACGTTTACTCGTAATAGTATTTACTTCCTAATGTGGACACGTTTACTCCTAATAGTGGACACGTTTACTCGTATAGTATTACTCCTAATAGTGGACACGTTTACTCGTAATAGTATTTACTCCTAATAGTGGACATAGTTTACTCGTATAAGTGGACACGTTTACTCGTAATAGTATTACTCCTAATAGTGGACACGTTTACCCTAATAGTGGACAAGTTTACTCGTAGAGTGGACAAGTTTAACTCGTAATAGTGGCAAATTGTTTTCAAGACATTTCGCACACTTCGACAAATAAACTTGAATAATTGTAAGACCACCATGTGCTTTTGTCCGGGTTCCACACCCATTGGTTGGACAGTGCAGATGCCTGATTCCACCCACAATTCGATACTACGGCTTCCATGTTGGGTGATTACTGGGTTGCGAAGTCAAGACTCATTCCACAATCTCATGCCCTCCCTATAGATTTTCCATTCAGTGTAAAATGACAAAGCGACCAGTTAAAAGGAGTTTGAGCCGATTGGCATCATGGGCCTGTTGAGAATGGGCAGCGTTCTGTTGTTTATACACCGCACAAATAATTACGTGATTATATGGAATTCTCTCAAGCAGCACTCTTACCGCAGAGGTTACAGAGGTCCTTGTTATTATTTCCAACTATTTTTCTCTAAAATCGAGAGTTGGGACAGGTGCCCATGAGTGGTTTCTGTTAGTTCGGTGATAGCATGATAGTGGAGCTGAAGCGTTAAATATTCCGCTGTTTCGCGTGATGAGAATGCCCAATTGATTTTATGAGCAGAGAGGGGGTGGGGGGGGGGGGTGGAGTATAGAGATGGGACAGGATTGGAAGGGAAGGTTGAGGCTTTGTGGGGAGGGGTGTTTGAGAACCTTTGGTGGGGGGTTAGGATGTTGTGGATGAGAGGTTATGTTTGATCATGTCTTTCTTCCAATTTCCCATCTCCGTTGTATCCTGTCATGGAGGTGATTGTAAACCAGTGTGGATGTTTTTTTTGAGGTTCTAAAGAAGTTTTATTAATGTAGAGCTTTGTGTGATACAATTTACCTGGTTTGTTTAAAACACCTGCTCACATGAACACAATGTGGAGAATGCGAGAACATATATTATATATATATATAATACATATATATATATATATATATATATAATACATACTGTTATTTAGGAGGGGGGACAATCGGTTATTTTGATACTTGTGGTTTTATATGTTAGTGGTTTGTAACCACTTGGTGGTGGTTTCTATCACTTTAGAGTGATTCTTTTTTATTTTTGGAGCCAAAATAACAGGCTGGTTGCTGTAAGTTAGGCAAATGCAGTCACGCCCAGGAGAGACACCAAACTGAGATCCGAGAGGGACAGATTTGAAAAATGTGGGTTTTGTGGTAAAAGCACCAAATTTGCATCGATCATGGGTTTATACGGTACGAAATGATTTCAGATCTGGTGCAGCGCTGATATTTCCCTGAGGCCTGTAATTGGGAAAATCCAAGATGGCTGCCCCTCATTTTTGAAAAATCGAACAAGTCCACATATTCGGCATATATATACACATAACGCATGAATGAAGTATCCTTTTCAATGTTTTGCACGACCGCACACTACACACACCACACACACACCCGTAGCTTTGGGCTGCTGGTTGCATCATTGTGGTTATATAGATGCATTATGTCGTTGTGCATGCCCCTATTAAGCAGTACACTGGGGTCTGGTTAATCACGATCCTGTTACCTCCTTCGACTAGGAACGAGCGGAGAAGATTAACACAGCCTAAGTGTACTAGTGGCGAAGGGTTCAAACTGAGATCACCGAATGGTCAGCATCATCTAAGCACTAAGTAAACCAGGCGTTGTTCGCACATAAAAGAGTGATGCAAGCGTCATTTTTACTCAAAAATATACCTTGGGCGATGATTTTGTGCTTTCTCTAGTCTTTTATTGGTGTAATTATTTGTTTTTCCCAAAATATCTCGTTTTTTATTTTTTATATGATGAGCAGATGCACATTTACATGTTGCAAAGAAGAGATGTAAGCTTGTTCACAGTGAGAGTGTGCATTCATCTCACAACACGTGATGCTATTGATGAGACCCTATGTGCTCTGTGCAAGAACATTCTAATACACACTTCAGTGTCTGGTATATTCGAAATGAACGAATGTTGGAACTGGTTCCGAGAGGCTGGGTGACAATTTGACAAATTTCCGTGATCTTGACGAGAAGCCAGTACCAATAGATGTATGCGGCTTGATGAAGGTGATGGGTTCGCAAGCCACCCGGTCGAGAAATCTTGCTCGATGCATGCATCATTTCGCTTGAAGGTATTCTCTACCAGTCGACTGGCAAGATTACAAGGAGCTTCTACATCTATAAGTGAGGCAGGAGAGGCCCGACAGGCAAACACGTTCAGACAGACCTCCCCATAGTCAAATAGGTTTCTTTTGTGACAAGCCTGAACAGTGTTAGCCCTCTCCATGAAGCTATGACAACGAAACTAATTTAGCTCTGGTGATCTGTGGGCACAGGAGGCCGAAAATCATTCTCCGTGCCTTGTTAAAGTAATTACAATGCCAGCAGCCGGCATGATTGTGGTGCAAAGGGAGATGAACCTTGATGGATGTTTTCCATGGCATGACTTTGGTAGCAACTTGTAGGTTACATAGAAGACATAAAATTGACAGATAAGACAGTTGCTCAATTTTTAAGCTGCCTGATCTTGAACATTGTACACTACCCTCGAGAGAGTTAGGGATAGATGTATGTCAGTCAAAATTCACTTCACAGATTTGAGGACTCCTTCACACTGGGATTCTCACTCGTTCCTTCAGGGGAATATCCAGCTGGCGCTATATCTTAAATCAATTTGGTACATATGAACCATATTATGTCAAGTTTGGTGCTTTCACCACAAAACACACAATTCATCGAAATTTTCTCGCACATCAACCCCACTATACATTTGAGTTGAGCACAGCTTACCTGTACAGCAATATTGAATCTATGTTCCTCTTGCACACCTTCGCACACAGCGCGGTTACCTTATTGATGATGTGAGCGATAAGCAAGAGCTCTCTATGTGTTCTATTGCCGGCCTTCCTTCCTTCTCAACGTTACCATTCCTCTTCTTACCTTACTTAATTTTCACTTTTGCACTTCTTATGATCGCTAGGTGGAGTAAGGGTGCAGTGTTTTTTGGGTATACACTGTTTTTTGCCAAGCCAGGATTTGTTGTTTGTTTGCATGATAGAGTTTGACCGTGCGTTTCACGTTTCGTTAGTCTCTCTGGCTCTGGAGGCCTGTCTTTTTCTTATTGGCCAATTCAGTTCCCTGCGAGGTGGAATTGTGCCTTGATATTGGATGTAATATGTAACACTCTTTGAAGATTTGTTAACTGTTTTCATCCAGATCTTCAGTTTCCTGGATGTGGTTGGAGAATCACCGAAAGTGGAAGGAGGTGTGTTTCACCCCTGTTCTCGTCTGTCTGTTAATGCTGTGTTTGTGTTGAGACAACTCAAAAGGTTTTGCACAGATTCGGATGAAACTTTGTAGACATGTTGGGTGTGTGACGAGGATGAATTGATCAATGTTGGTGAAGATCCGAATCCAGATCCAGATACAGGCTTTTTATTTTTAAAGTAATTCTTCACCACTGAGAGATGGGCGCTAAAACGATGCATATTTTCAAAAATTTATTGGGCCTGAAATGTTCCTGTTTGGCAAAAACACAGGGAGGCCATCGCGGTGCGTTGTGGGTGGAGAATGGTCATAGTTGGCATGGTAGCTAACGGATTGTTGAATTGGTCGTGGTGAAAGATCTGACATTGGTAGTCAGTGGCTCCTGTGAGAAATACGATTCCTGATATCCAAAATTCACCGTGATCATGTTATGCTTTGGGCTGTGCTCCAGTTTGAGGTCATAACTTGTGCTTTACCTCGAAGCATGGATTCCTGCCTGATTACCCCGCGGATGTTTGAGGCCATGTTGCAATTGCTCGTCTGTGGTCTTGTCGCTGCATGTTTCTGAGACCTGCCGAGTCTCAATCGCCCTTCTTCACCCTGGGATTCTCAATCACCATTCCTCACCATGGTTCTCACTCGTTCCTCACCATGGATTTCTCCTCGGTTCCTCCACCGTGGGATTCTCACTCGTTCTCCACCGTGGGCTTCTCACTCGTTCTCCACCGTGGGGGTCTCACTCGTTCCTCCCGTGGGCTTCTCGGACTCGTTCCTCACCACCGTGGGCTTCTCACTCGTTCCTCCACCGCGGGCTTCTCACTCTTCCGCCTCCACCGTGGGATTCTCACTCATTCCTCCACTGTGGGATTCTCACTCGTTCCTCCACCCTGGATTCCTCAATCACTCATTCCTCCGCACCTGGGTTCTCAATCACTCGTTCCTCCTTCACACTGGGATTCTCACTTGTTCCTCCCTTCACGACTGGGATTCTCACTCGTTCCTCCTTCACACTGGGATTCTCACTCGTTCTCCTTCACACTGGGATTCTCACTCGTTCCTCCCTTCACAACTGGGATTCTCACTCGTTCCTCCTTCACACTGGGATTCTCACTCGTTCCTCCTTCACACTGGGTATTCTCAATCACTCGTTCTCCTCCTTCCCACACTGGGATTCTCAATCACTCGTTCCTCCTTCACACTGGGCTTCCTCACTCGTTCCTCCTTCACACTGGGCTTCTCACTCGTTCCTCCTTCACACTGGGTTCTCACTCGTTCCTCTTCACACTGGAATTTCACTCGTTCCTCCTTCACACTGGATTCTCACTCGTTCTCCTTCACACTGGGATTCTCACTCGTTCCTCCTTCACACTGGGATTCCCCTCCCCTTTGTGTTTCTGTATCTGTGCATTGTTCGGGTAGGATGTGTACATGAGAATTTAAGGCCTTTGCATCGTTTGTGTTTCGCCTAGGAATATGACTTCTGGCATGTATTAAGTGTATGTGATATTGTAATGTTTATGGTTTGACCCAGCTGTGGATGGGCTGAAGTCATCCTTAGCCTAGTTGATGTAGATTGCCTTGTCCTGTGTCCTCTGAGTCTGTGTGAGAGGGAGACACTTTGGGTGTCCCTAAATCGGAGCGGATGGCTTGCATGTCTCAGCTTGCAAGCTCACAACATGAACCACAGTAACGTCCTCCCTCTTCACACCGCGGGGGCGAGTTGAAGGGTTGGGTTCGGGTTGGGGTGGGGTGAGCAGATGAGGAGGAGGAGGAGGAGGAGGAGGTGAGTGTAGGGAGAAGAAAAAGCTCCAGTCCTCCGATGTTCATTGTATCGTGTATGGAACATTCCAGCATGGCTGACCTTGAGTGGCAGTGAGCAAGACCACGCCTTTGCCTCATGGCCACAGTGCTGTTTGTTGGGATCGGTGTCTTCGATTGGCCGATTACTGTCTCTGTGAATGAGTGTGGCATGCATTGGATGGGTGTCAGCTGGATGCTAATGGGAACACCTTAGGGGTAGATCATGGTTGGGAGGGGGTAGTGTGTAAGGCAGGAGCTCTGTGGTCATCACCCTCTCGCTTGCTGCATTTCACTGAGAGGTAAGCTATTCTCCTTGGAAGTTCAACAGCTCCTTCAGCATGCAAGAGAACCCCTATGTGTTCATTCTGGGGACAAAGTTCCACCCATTAATTATCTTGCCAGTTCCAGTGTTGGTTTAGTGGTTAGGATGGCTGGCTTGGATCTCAGGGTCCTGAGTTTGAGCCACGTTGGCTGCCGAATTAACACCTGGCAGGGTTGACTCAGCCTGCCCATACTTCTGAGGTCAGTGAAATGAGTACCAGTGTACTGGTAGAAGGGGCCCAGCATCAGCGCACAGTCGCGCCCTCAACAAAATGATAGCTACCCTGCAGCCAAGCTGCCATACGCAAGAAGAAGAATTATTATGTTGCCCTGTTGTGTGAATGTTGACTGTGTGTTTGCTGCTTTAGGTAATTGGTTTTCCTTCTTCCTGTTCAGTTTCATCGAGTTTAAGAATTTTCATCTTCTGTGTTCGTGATTCTGTTGCCGCTGACTTGGTGCGTGTTCTTGTATGAATTACAGGTATTCTTTCTTAAGTTCCCACATGCGTGTCTAGTTTCTGCTAACTTCCCCATGGTGCTCACTGATTCTGTTAATTGGAAACCCCTGGATGGAAACACAATTATTTTGAGTCTCTTTGTTTCGCTGGACGCCCATGAGAGCAGAGGTCGTCACACCACCACTTGATGCGCCTCAAGCGCGGCTATCCGTGGGAACATGAACTCTTGTTGTGGACGGCTCCTGCGTCTATCCCTGAGGTTTCGGGTGAGGTCCGTGATGCAGCAATATATACAGCATTTCAGGTTCCTGAATTACATTTTTTCAAGCGATACTATTGTGTCGAGGCTGTGGGGGAGCTCAAATTCACGGGACCTTTAAGAGCGAACGGTGTATCTGGTTTGTGTTGGGCTCGCTCCGTTCGTGTTGAACTGATGCATAACTGAGACGCGTCACGCGTGTGCGTGTGGATTGCCTGGGTGCAATGCCATATCATGGGAATGACAAATGCTTGTTGTTTATTTTATTTACTTAGTTGCTTGGTTTAGAGAGGTTTGAAACACAACTGAATTTCCGGCTGTGTTGCACTTCTTTGCCGAGTGGTATCTTGATGACACTAAAATCTCTGCTTCCTTGATGACGTCATTGTTCTGCCATCAGCCGTACAGCTTGGACCACTGCCCTTGATTAGGCATTGACTTTATTTTATTTGTTTGTTTATCAGAGTTGAGACTTGTCGAGGATCTATAACACAATGAACCTGTGGAAGAGGGTGGTGGTGGGGGTGGGTGGGGGAGTAGAGGGACAAAATCAAGGAGGTTTGGAGGAACAAAGGACACTAGGAAGAAATGAGAGAAGTGGGAGGAAGACCTCAGGGGGTAAACCAGCTCGGTATATACACAACACTCTCCATTTCAGGTCTGATACAAAGATACAGTACAGATATAAGTAGGAATAGAATCATGGTTGTCAAAAACTATAAAACAAGTAAGACGGTTCAAAGAACACCTGACTCCACGCAGTCTTGAGGAAAAGTACATGGGGTCTTTTCAACTGTTGCTTTGCATTTTGCAGCAGCAAACGGTGATAGACGCTGCCATGTTTGTCTGCATGGAGAATCTCACCTTGCTCTGTCCAGGGCATGAAACGTCATCATTGTTTTCCAAGTGCGTACGAGTACTGCTAAACAAGGTTCTCGAAAGTGAGAAAAGGTGATTTGTGTTCTGCAGTGTTCCAAGTCGGCGATAATTCAATTGAATAAAAATAAGATTGCAAAGGTTGCAGAAAAAAATAATCTTGCTTACCGCCTTGAGACGCTATCTTTTACACCCACCTTATTTACACGTTGCATTAGTTCACGTGCCTGTTTGTTTGTGCTTTTTATGATGACCCTAAAAATTTTCCTGCTTGGAATGATTTTCAATTTTGTTTTATCTGCCAGACCAGGAGACAGATTTTTTTTTTTTTAATTACCTTACTCCTCTGTGTGTACAGCAATCGGACGCAGATTCCATACCGTTTGCCAAATTTCGAGCCAAAATAGTGCTAAACTGTAGGTTCATGTTCTACAGTGTTCAAATATAACATCTCATTGAAATGAAGTAGTCCTTCCATCACAGATTTAGGTCTGGCAGACAGACAGACAAAATCCCCGCTTTTCACTTTGCGCGCGTGCGGTCATATTTGTGTCTTCCCCACTCGACTCTATAACATCGAATGCCACAATATACCTAACGACCTCGTGGTGGAGTGTTTATCACTCGAAAGAGAGATCTCCTAGGAACAGAGAAACGGACTGCAAGATGTTGTGGTGCAGAGAGAAGTGCTGCTTGTAGATTGGTTTTACAGATCCCAATGAAGGCGGGGTGAAGGCTCAGTTCAGCTGGAGAGATCATTGCACTTGGGACTGAGCACGAGCAATAATGTAATGATTGGTGATGATTTCAATTTCCCTGGCTGGGACTGGAGAAACATGGAAGTAGGAGATTGCGATATCCTGCTCTGCAATCCGGACTGGGCACACTGCCCAGATCATCATAGTCTCGTACAACTGGTCGAAGACCAATGAGATGGGCGGAACATGCTGGATCTGGTTTGAAAACAGAGCCAATACCACCCAAATACAAGAAGGACCTCCACAAATTGGCTGCATGGACTGTTTCCTGGATAATGGAACTGAACACCCTAAGAACTACCAAGTTATCACAATTACCGGAACTGATCCAGGTATATAATACGGTATACCCTGAACAGTACCGTATTGGAATCGGTGACTTCTTTACAAGTATCTTGGAATTACCATCAGTTCTGACCTAAAATGGAACAACCACATCAAAATGTATGTCAGAAAGCTAACAACACTTCCACTTTCCTGAGATGGAACTTGGGCATCAACTTTATATACTTGAAGGCAAAGGTATGCAAAGTCCTCGTCAACCTGGTAAAAAAATTGAGTTGCCATGTGGGACCCTTGCATGAAAGAATGCACACCGACTCGAAATGGTACAAAGACGATCAGCTGGCGCACACTAAATGTACCATACACTCTACCGTGTCAGCAATGCCGAACAACGTGGCTGGTCATCTTTTCAGCACTAAGAGAAACCCCGAGGTTGGTGATGATGAAAGATGCAAACAACCTCGTGGTTCTTTGACAGGAAACCATAAATCACTCCTGTATGAAGACCAACAAGGCATTTACATGCACATGGTATCAGATTCCACATTGAGGATCGATTATCATAAGCATTCTTTCCTCCCCAGGACGGTGAAGGCATGGAATGGCCTACCCTTGAAGTGATGACAGCACGTCCATCAAAGCCTTTCATCTGTATTTGACCGAGAGGCCATAACTAAGTTCCACATCCCTTGCACTTTGCCTTGTGGCTCACGGCGTGTGCGCAAACAAACAAAGTTCTGCAAGCTGCAGATGAAGGCCTTTTAGATGGATAAAACTTCAGGTGTGCCAAGGAAAGACTTTTGCCCCTTGGAGGATACCAGTCGATGGCTAGCTTTGGATGCCGACTTGGATATGTTTGGCTCAGAAACAGTTAGCGGTTGACGGTGAGGCCCAAAGGTTTGCCGTGAACAACTTCAAGAGTTTTATTAAGGAAGTCGATGAGAGGGTTTGCCAGATCGGTCTTTCTTTTTCAGAGACCAGAATTGGAGTGAAATATAATTTAAACTAGAAGGCCACTCGGTAGAGCACATCCTCCGCCATGCAATGCTGATCCACGAAACATATCGGACCAATCGATACATTTTTGAAATGATTCTTTTATTGATAGATGAGGCCAAAAATGATATATAGCACAATATCTCAAAAAGTTGTGGACGGATTCAGATGAAGCTTGGTGGACATGTCGTGTGTGTGTGACAATGAAGAATTGATTCAATTTTGGTGAAGATCGATCTGATTGGTTACAAATTTATTTAATTTTTAAAGTGATTCTTCGTCATTGAGAGAAAGGGCCAAAAAGATATAGTACTGTTGGCATGATATTTCAAAAAAATGTGTCGGGCCCGATATTCTCGTGGATCAGGCGTTGCGTGGCGAGGTATGCGCCTCTACCGAGTGGCCTTCTCGTTTTGTAGTAGAATCACCATGCGCAGAAGGACTGATTAAGCTGCCCTGTACACCTAAACATGGTGTGCGTTTTAAACATGGGAATTCTAACGGATTTTTTGTAGTTATTATCTGAATCACTGAGGAAGGTCATGACGATCATTTTGATGCATCACATCTCACATCAAATGCTCCAGTTAGAAACTCCACAAAAACATGCACACACGCACACACGCATCCACGCACACACACGCACACGCACACACGCAACTCATCATTTATGGTCGAGTCTAAAGGGTTGCAGGGTCTTTTTTGGTACTTTGGGTCCTCGAGGACTTTGGTCTTCATGTTCTTTGGCACTTGGGGTCTTTGTGTGTTCTTTGTCCTCAGGAACTTTTGGTCTTCTGGTCTTTTTCACTGGGTCTTCTGGTTTTTTGGGCCTTCTGGGTTTTTTTGGGGGGTTCTTCTTGGTTTTTTGTAGTCTTTGGGTCTTCTGGGTTTTTTGAGTCTTTAACATCATTTGGGGTCCCAAGAAAGGGCAACGCAGCGGTTGTCCTGATGAAAGGGCAGGTGTTACAGCGACTCTGGAACACATTGAACGTTCTTGGTGGGAGTTCAAAGGATGATATGCCATAACCAGAGACCAGAGTTTTACACATTGCTGTCCACTTGAACGACATGAGAGATGGTTGTGGGAAAATCAACGCGGTTTCAGGATCATTCTGTAAAACCTTGAAGTTCCTCTGGATGATGATCTTGAGTCGATGTTGATCAATATGAACGAGATGCTTCCTTCAGTTTCTTTTTTCTCTCAGAAAGTTGTGAAGCCGTCTGTCTGTGGGTGTTGCAGACGTGCTCCAACGCAGCGACCACGGTGGAACGTGGGAAAGGACGCTTTGTGAAGAACTGAATGTTAATTATGACTCTAACAAGGTTGCTGCCCTTCATTCTTCAACACAATAGGTGTGATCTGAAATGCTTTTCATCGTTGGTTTATTGTTAACAACCTTTCACTTCAACACAATGTAAATGATAATCACCATTCATTTTAACTCTTACAAGCTTTTCAGGTTGAACCAGATATTCCACTCCATACCACTGGGTGAAATCATTATGAGTGTTACGTAAGTACTTGTCTGTGTTTTGTACATTTATAGTGTAGATTCAGAAGCGAGGAAGAACTCTGTTTGAATCCACTGGTTTTTGGTTTTTTTTTTGTTTTCTTCTTGGTTTTGCACTGGTTTGTGATGAAATTAATGAATTTAGAATCATTTGGGTAAACCTGTTATGCTTGCACTCTCAGCGGAGCTTCTGTCTTTGTGATTCACGTCTGTTATTTGAGAGAAGCTTCTGGATGAATCGAAATGGTCTCATGAAAAGCATTCGATGAAGCGCGCGGGCAAAAGGCGTTTTGGTCGTTTCACTCGCCATCATCATTTTGCCCCTCTCATCGTGCCAGGAGGTTGGAGAGTTTTAAAATTACATTTCTGGACGATCAATGAAGTGGTGAAATACGTGGAATGAAGAGCTGAGCTTACTATATTGGCTGTCTACCTGAACGGATGACCTGCATCAATCCACATAAAGTAACACAATATTGACCTTTTAGCCAAACTGTCGGGAAGTCGACAGACTGTTAGTATTGATTATTATATTCTTTAAATGTTAATAAAACCACCGGCCTGTAATGTTTTGATTGATTTGTACACGCGCATCCCAAATGGTTCACTTGAATCACCAATACAGTTCAACGTCAATCATTGTAGGACGGGAGGGTGTGTGCCCCCCGTGTCGTCGCATCTTCGGTACAACAACCGCGTCGAGACCCATGACCCGGACACGCACTACCTTAATGCTTGGGTGATTGTCTGTATATAAATGTTAATCTTCAGCCCGGCAGTCTACCGGTCTTTTGCAATCTGAAGAAGGTTCATCTCAGGAATTTGCCTGTATATATGGATCATATAATTGTCCCCCGCATCATAGCGTCTATCCGAACAAGTCTCCAGTCCCTGCCACTAAGAGACACCCATAAGCACGATGAGCTGCCACCACCATGCTTACGAAGGATAGGTGTTAGATGTGTAATGAACCTGTGCTCTGGGGTTTCTGCAGACATAACTTTGCATTGAGAGCAAGTGTTAAATATTTTTGTCTCGTCAGACCACAGAATTGTTTGCCTCCATGATCTCAGAGGTCTTTTCATTGTCTTTTTGAGAAACTCCAGGCATGCTGTCAATGTGCCTTTTCATCAGGAGTGTCTTCGTCTGGCCGTCTCCACAAAGTCTAGATTGTGGAAGTAGTGCAGAGATTGTATGTCCTCCCACAGAGTCATACCATCCTCACCAAAGAATCTGTGTTTTGTCAGAATGGTATTCGGTTCTTTGTCATCACCTGACCAATGACCTTAGACTTGTCGGTTCCTCTCAATTTGGTCAGTGCGGCCCACTCTAGGAAGTAGTCTGGAGTGTGCCATATTCGTTTCCTCCTTTCGAATGAAGTGCGAGCTCTGTGGCTCTTGAGGAACTTCAAACATTGCTAGAAATTGTTTTTATACCTACTCCCCAGATCTATGCCTCCTCACAATTCTATCTCGGAGTTCCACGGACAGTTCTGTGCACTTCATGTGGTGTTTCTTCTCTGATATGCATTGTCAACTGTGGCACCCTATGCAAGAAAGGTGTGTTTTGTTTCTCAATCATGTCAATCATTGATTTGCCATAAGTGGACTCCAAGATGTAGAGACCATCTCCAAGGATGATAATAAGGGAAATTGGATGCACTTCCGGATGCTCAGTAGTTTGGAGTGTCATAGCAAAGGGGTTTTGAAGACTATGTTTATGTGACATTTCAGATTTTCAATTTATTTTTTCAATTAATATCATAAACATTTCTAAAAACATGTCTTTTCACTTTCTTTTATGGGATGTTTTGTGTAGATTGGTGGAATAAGAGTATAATTAAATTTAATCCTTTTAAATTCAAGAGTGCACGCACGAGAATGTGAAAAAGTTGAGGGTGTGAAACACTTTTTTTGAAAAGCACCGTCGTATCAGAACAGCAACTGGCTGAGCAAGAGCCCGAGGCACTCACTGTGAACCTGGGCCAGAGGGATCGTTGGAATAGAGGGTTTGCAATGTTCTTGTGACTCCATGTTTTGTGATAAGGTGTATATGGCAGAGTGTTGGTCAATGTTCACCCTCCACTGGCAGATCGGAATACCAGGAATAGGACCTGGATGTTACCTTGTGTAGAACCGATGGATATATGATTTGCAGAGGCTAGTTTGGCCTTTCCATGTCGTCGGCCAGTGAGGTTCTGTGCGTTGAGTGTACCTACCCTTTCATGAGCGGTATGTTCTGCGACCGTAGGCGTAGGTTTCTTTGGGGCTTTTACAGCCTGTTCCATCTAGGTAGGTGTCGTGCTGTTTGCTTGCTTTCGTTTGTTCCGGTCCCTCAAAGGCTTGCCTTGAATAGCCTATTGTGGCAGTCTTGAAGACTGATAGTCTTCCGAGTGTTTGACGTGAGTTGATAATGCCCTGCCATTTATTCTTGGACTTTGCCGCGTAAGCTGCTTCAGCAGGTCCCTTGACATCACACGGTAAAACTGGGACCTATCCGTTTGTCATGGATAATGGGCCAATAGTTGTGATCGGTGTGATGGATGCACGCATTGTTTACCTGTGCCATGACACCTCCATTCGTGTCTCATTCGCCGAGGTCCAAAATAGTCTGCTGCATCTCGGCCAACCGCACGCGAATGTACGCTGCCCTTAACAAAATCGTCGTGGCAGTGGTTGGGGTCTGGGGCGGCCCTCTATCTAATAGCCCTGGGTCCATAATTCACTATATAGTTCGACTATTCTCCATTGGGTGGAGACTTGGCTACGAATAGTCCACTTCAACTAATCGTCTTTGGTTGAACAAACATAAAGTTCAAGGAGAGATGGATTTTCCAAACCACATACAGTCTGACGGTTGGCCCTCGCCTCTCCAACCATGCTGGTGCTCCGACTGATGACTTGTCACTTCCATTCCAGATGTTACAATATCGATCGGAAGAAAGCCGAACTCTGGGATAATTCCAATTGATGTTGGGCGATGGTCGGGGGTGGGGGGCGGGTGGTAGAGGGGTGGCAGAGTCTCTCCATGCAGAGCAAGTAATGGTCAGTGCAAGAGTAAACTTGTCCACTATCACGAGTAAACGTGTCCAAGTGTGTAAAATGGTTTGAAAGAGAATAAATGGAATATGTAACAGCTTGGTTGCTGCCAGTTTGGTTTATATTTGGAAGAAATAATGACATCAGGCGTTTTAACCTGAATTAACAGAATTAACCTGAAATTAAACTGCTTAACCTCCCCCTCTCTATATTTCAATCATGGTTCATCCTAACTGAACCACACCTACCATTTACGACAGACAAAATTGGGAGATCAGTTGCATGGCATCAATTTGCTCACACCCAAAAATAGTATGCTAACAAATATGGACTCCACCACCATCCACACACTTATTCAGGCTCCACCACCATCCACACACACATTCAGGCTCCACCACCATCCACACACTCACTTAGGCTGCACCACCATCCACACACTCACTCAGGCTGCACCACCATACACACACTCATTCAGGCTCCACCACCATCTACACACTCACTCAGGCTCCACCACCATCCACACACTACATTCAGCCGCTCACCACCATACACACACTCACTTAGCTGCACCAACATACACACACTCATTCAGGCGTCACCCACCATCCACACACACAACAACACACACACACCACACACACAACACACACACACACACCACACACACACACACACACACTCTTCAGGCTCCACAAACATCCACACACACACACTCAGGCTCCACCACCATACACACACTCATTCAGCGCTGCACCACCATACACAAACTCATTCAGGCTCCACACCATCCACACACACTCAGGCTCCACCCCATCCACACCTCATTCAGGCTCCACCACCATCCAGCACACTCATTCAGGCTCACCACCATCCACACACACATTCAGGCTCCACCACCATCCACACACACCACTCATTCAGTGCTCCACCACCATCCACACACACACCATTCAGGCTCCACCACCACTCCACACCACACTCATTCAGGCTCCACCACCATTCACTCAGGCTCCACCACCATCCAACACTCACTCAGTGCTCCACCCACCATCCACACACTCATTCAGGCTCCACCACCATCCACACACTCACTCAGGCTCCACCCATCCACACACACACTCAGGCTCCACACCATCCACACACACACTCAGGCTCCACCACCATCTACACACACACTCACTCAGGCTCCACCACCATCCACACACACACTCAGGCTCCACCACCACCACACACTCATTCAGGCTCTACCACATCCACACACAACTCATCTCAGGCTCCACCACCATCCAGAGTACAGTTGGCTTTGCCAGGAAGTTCTCGTTTCAAAATCTACTTCATAAAATATTACACATTGAAAAACACCTCAAGTACTACAACAGTGTAATAGGAGTATTGTTACAACATGTAACTGGACAACAAAAACACCCGATACGTTTCACACCACACCACACACACACACCACACACACACACACACACACACACACACACACACACAAACACACAAACACCAAACACACACACATATCACACAAACACACACACACACACACATACATATATACACACAAACACACCACACACACACACACACGTATACACACAATACATATAACACACCACACACACTATACATATATCCACACAAACACACCACACACACACACACACACACATACCATATATACACACAAACACCACACAGCACACACACGTATACACACATATACATATATACACACAAACACACACACAACACACACGTATACACACATATACATATATACACACCAAACACACACACACACACACATACATATATACACACAAACACCACACACACACACACCACACACACACACACACACACCCAGGCAATAAGCCAATACCAGGCATTCATAACTTCCCTCCAACTTCAAGTTACAGGTTCGCACCAAACTCTCAAAAGGGAGAAGGTTCAACGAAACTAATAAGGGTCCCACGCAATGGGTCAGGGTTCAGGGTGAGGGGTCTCACGCAATGGGTCAGGTTCAGGGTGAGGGTCTCAGAGCATGGGTCAGGGTTCAGGGTGAGGGGTCTCACGCAATGGGTCAGGGTCAGGGTGAGGGGTCCCATCACATGGGTCAGGTGAGGGGTGAGGAGTCCCACGCAATGGGTCAGTGGGAGGGGTCCCAAGTGATCGGTCAAGGTTCATGGCGAGGGTCCCATGCAATGGGTCAGTGTGAGGGTGAGGGGTCCCACGCAATGGGTCAGGGTTCAGGGTGAGGGTCCCATGCAATGGTCAGCGTTCAGGGTGAGGGTCCCACACAATGGGTCAGGATTCAGGGTGAGGGTCCCACGCAATGGTGTAGGGCTCATGGTGAGGGGTCCCACGTGATGGGTCAAGGTTCATGGCGGGGGTCCCACGCAATGGGTCAGGGTTCAGGGTGAGGGGCCCCATGTGATGGGTCTGGGTTCATGTGAGGGGTCCACGTGATGGGTCTGGGTTATGGCGAGGGGTCCCACGCAATGGGTTAGGCTCAGGTGAGGGCCCCATGTGATGGGTCTGGGTTCATGGTGAGGGTCCCACACAATGGGTTAGGGCTCAGGGTGAGGGCCCATGTGATGGTCTGGGTTCATGTGAGGGGTCCCACATGATGGGAGCCTAATTCCAAGTACGACCTTATGTTGTCAATGACATTAATCGTGGAGAAAACCTGTCAGGCATGGACATTGCAAGATTTTTGACTCAGTTCGTTTGTCAGTCGCCAGGCTTGAATGCTTTGCTGTGCCTTCTTTATTCTTTTCCAGTTTCTTAGGGCACAATGGTTGGACTTTGCCTTTGGCGAAGAATATGCCCAGTGTATCACTGCCTGTGAACGGTGAAATCCGGCAATGCTGCACATATCTGAGGTCCAAGATACTATAGAGGCGTAATGCTGATATATCTACGGTTATTCTGGCTCCATACCAACATCCATCACAAGGGTGACTGAAACTGCTAGCATGATACATACATGACGATGCTATGTTCTGTACTCTGAACGCACGAATGACTATGTCCGCTTGTTCTCAGTACTGGTCAACAGATTTTGCCCCCATGGAGAGCTATCTTCGTATGCTCTCTTCTGTGGTTGTTTCTAAGCGTATTCAACGAATCACATCTGAGAACTTCCATCGACGATTCGTAGTGATAGCATTCTCCGGGAAATGTCAAGATAGAGCTGACGGCTTCCGATGATCTGTTTGTAATGCCTGGCTGTCTTGCCATTTCCCTCGCTAGGTGACTTGGGGAGCTGTTCTTTAAATGTACCTTGATTTCGGGCAATTGCTTAGGATCTTTGGTGTTTTGTTCTGGGCAGTTATTCAAAAACTCGTCGGTCATTGCTCCCCTCTTCCCCGTTCCATGTCTTTCAAAGATGGCTGTGGGTAATTAATCGAAGACTGATGA
>CM068965.1:2229182-2241712 GCA_035128595.1 Eptatretus atami | reverse complement strand
AGTGCCGCCCCAGACCCCAATCCAGCTGCCACACGAATTGTTCAAAGGGCAGACTACAATCCTGCGGCGTCTGGCCGAGATTGCCAGCCAGGACTATTTGGACCTCGGCGAATGAGACACGAATGGAGGTGTGCATGGCAACAGGTAAACAAGCTCGCATCCAATCACACCGATCACAACTATATGGCCCATTATCCATGACAAACGGATAGGTCCCAGTTACCGTGTGATGTCAAGGGACCTGACTGAAGCAGCTTACCGCAAAGATCCAAAATAAATGGCGGGCATTTCAACTCACTCAAACTCGGAAGACTATCAGTCTTCAAGACTGCACAATAGGCTATTCAAGGCAAGGCCTTTGAGGCACGCGAAACAACGAAGACAGAAACAGCACGACCACCTACCTAGTGGAACAGGCTGTAAAAGCCCCAAAGAAACTCTACGCCTACGGTCGCAGAACATACCGTCATGAAAGGTAGGTTACACTCAACGAGGCAGAACCTCACTGGCCGACGACAGTGGAAAGGCCAAAAGCCTTGCAAATCATAATCCATCGTGTTTACACAGAGAACATCCAGGTCCTATTCCATGGTATTCCATCTGCCAGTGGAGGGTGAACATTGACCAACACTCTGCCATATACCACCTTATCACAAAACATGGAGTCACAAGAACAATTGCAACCCTCAATTCCAACGATCCTCTGGCCCGAGGTCACAGTGAGTGCCTCGGGCTCTTGGCTTCAGCCAGTTGCTGTTCTGATACGACGGGCTTTTCAAAAAAGTGTTTCACACCGCTCAACTTTTTTCACATTCTGTGCGTGCATCTTATTTAAAATGGATTAAATTAATTATACTCTTATTCCACCAAATCTACACAAAACATCCCATAATAATGAAAGTTGAAAACATGTTTTTAGAAATTTTTAGTGAATATTAATTTGAAAAAAAAATTGAAAATCTGAAATGTCACATAAACATTAGTCTTCAAACCCCTTTGCTATACCACTCCAAAACTGAGCTCGTGAAGGTGCATCCAATTTCCTATTTATCAATCCTTGGAGATGTCTCTACCATCCTTGGAGTCCACCTATTGGCAAATCAATTGATTGACATGATTGAGAAACAAAACACACCTTTCTGCCATAGGGTGCCGACAGTTGACAATGCATATCAGAGAAGAAACTACCACATGAAGTACGAGAGAACTGCCGTGGAATCCGAGATAGAATTGTGAGGAGGCATAGATCTGGGGGTAGGGTATAAACAATTGTCTTAGCAATGTTGAAAGTTCCAAGAGACACAGTGAGCCTCGCATCATTCGGAAAGGTGGAAAAGAATATGGCACACTACCAACTCTTCCTAGAGTTGGCCGTCACTGCAAATTGAAGAGAACCTACAAGCAAAGGTCATTGCGTCAGGGGGGATGACAAAAACCGAATACCATTCTGATCTAGAAATCACAGATTCTTTGGTGTGAGGTGAACTCTCTAGGGAGGACATACAATCTCTGCAGCTCACTTCCACAAATCTAGCTTTGGGAGAGCGGCCAGACGAAGACACTCCTGCAGAAAAGGCAGATGACAGCATGCCTGAGTTTCTCAAAAAAGACAATGAAAAGACCCTGAGATCATGCGAGGCAAAACAATTCTGTGCGTCTGACGGAGACAAAATAATTAATCACTTGTCTCAATGCAAAGTGCTATGTTCTGTCAGAAACCAGAGCACAGGTTCATTACACATCTAACACCATATCCTTGCTCTAGCATGGTTGTGGCAGCTCATCGTGCTTATGGGTGCTTCTAGTGGCAGGGAACTGGGAGACTTGTTCGTAGCGATCTAGTATGGCGCGGGAGCAATGTTATATGAGCCAATATACAGGCAAATTCTGAGAGAACCTTCGTCAGGATTGCAAAAGACCGGGTAGACTGCCGGTGCGAAGATTTACATTTATATATCAGGACAATCACCCACAGAGCATACAGTAGTGCTGTCCGGGTCATGGGAAGTCTCGACGGTTGTTGTACACGAAGATGCCGACGACACGGGGGCACACACCCTCCCGTCCTACAATGAATTGACTTGAACTGTATTGGTGTTCAAGTGAACCATTTGGGGATGCGCGTGTACAAATCAATCAAAACATTACACGGCCGGTGGTTTGTATTAACATTTAAAGAATATAAATAATAATACTACAGTCTGTCGACTTCCCGACAGTTTGGCTAAAAGGTCAATATTGTGGTTACTTTATTGGAATTGCATGCATGTCACCGTTCAGGTAGTACGCCATATAGTAAGCCTCACTCTTCATTCCACGTATTTCACCACTTCATTGTGTCCAGAAATGTAATTTTAAACTCTCCAACCTCCTGGCACATGAGAGGGGCGAAAAATGATGATGGCGAGTGAACGACCAAAACAGCCTTTTGCCTGTCCCGCTTCATCGAATGCTTTGTCATGAGACCATTTCGATCATCCAGAAGCTTTCTCACAAATAACAGGTGAATCACAAAGACAAGCTCCCCTGGAGTGCAAGCATAACAGGTTTACCAAATGTATTTCTAGATATCATATTTCATCACAAACAGTGCAAA
This sequence comes from Eptatretus atami, assembly GCA_035128595.1. Taxonomy (NCBI): domain Eukaryota; kingdom Metazoa; phylum Chordata; class Myxini; order Myxiniformes; family Myxinidae; genus Eptatretus; species Eptatretus atami. Next base: position 2,239,116 of record CM068965.1, on the reverse strand, counting down.
TCAAGAAGAAAACAAAAAAAAAACCAAAAACCAGTGATTCAAACAGAGTTCTTCCTCGCTTCTGAATCTCACTATAAATGTACAAACACAGACAAGTACTTACGTAACACTCATAATGTATTGGTCACCCAGTGGTATGGAGTGGAATATCTGGTTCAACCTGAAAAGCTTGTAAGAGTTAAAATGAATGTGTATTATCATTTACATTGTGTGAAGTGTAAGGTTGTTAACAATAAACCAACGATGAAAAGCATTTCAGATCACACCTATTGGTTGAAGAATGAAGGGCAGCAACCATTGTTAGAGTCAATAATTTAACATTCAGTTCTTCACAAAGCGGGCCTTTCCCACGTCCCACCGTGGTCGCTGCGTTGGAGCACGTCTGCAACACCCACAGACAGACGGCTTCACAACTTTCTAGAGAAAAAGAAAACTGAAGGAAGCATCTCGTTCAGTATTGATCAACCATCGACTCAAGATCATCATCCAGAGGAACTTCAAGGTTTACAGAATGATCCTGAACCGCGTTGATTTTCCCACAACCATCTCTCACTGTCGTTCAAGTGGACAGCAATGTGTAAAAACTCTGGTCTCTGGTTAATGGATCATCATCCTTTGAACTCCCACCAAGAACGTTCAATGTTTCCAGAGTCGCCTGTAACACTGCCCTTTCATCAGGACAACCGCTGCGTTGCCCTTTCTTGGGACCCCAAAATGGTGTTAAAACAAAAAAACCAGAAGACCCAAAGACTACAAAAAGCCAAGAAGAACCCCCAAAAAAACCCAGAAGGCCCAAAAAACCAGAAGGACCCAGTGAAAAAGACCAGAAGACCCAAAAGTTCCTGAGGACCAAGAAGACACCAAAAGACCCCAAGGATGCCAAAGAACATGAAGACCCAAAGTCCTCGAGACCCAAAGTACCACAAAGACCCTGCAGACCTTAGACTCGACCATAAATGATGAGTTGCGTGTGTGCGTGTGGGTGTGTGCTGGATGCGTGTGTGCGTGTGTGCATGTTTTTTTGTGGAGTTCTAACTGAGCATTTGATGTGGATGTGATGCATCAAAATGATCGTCATGACCTCCTCAGTGATTCAAATAATTAACTACAAAAAATCCGTTAGAATTCCCATGTTTTTAAACGCACACCATGTTTAGGTGTACAGGGCAGCTTAATCAGTCCTTCTGCGCAATGGCATTCTACTACAAAACGAGAAGGCCACTCGGTAGAGGCGCATACCTCGCCACGCAACGCCTGATCCAGCGAGAATAATTCGGGCCCGACACATTTTTTTGAATATACTATGCTACAACAGTACTATATCGTTTTTGGCCCTTTCTCTCAATGACGAAGAATCACTTTAAAAATAAAATAAATTCTTGTAACCAATCAGATCGATCTTCACCAAAATTGAATCAATTCTCATTGTCACACACACACGACATGTCCACCAAGCTTCATCTGAATCCGTCCACAACTTTTTGAGAGATTGTGCTATATATCATTTTTGGCCCTCATCTATCAATAAAGAATCATTTCAAAAATGTATCGATTGGGTCCGATATGTTCTCGTGGATCAGCATTGCATGGCGGAGGATGTGCTCTACCGAGTGGCCTTCTAGTTTAAATTATATTTCACTCCAATTCTGGTCTCTGAAAGAAAAGACCGCATCTGGCAAACCCTCTCATCGACTTCCTTAATAAAACTCTTGAAGTTGCTCACGGCAAACCTTTGGGCCTCACCGTCAACCCGTAACTGTTTCTGAGCCAAACATATCCAAGTCGGCATCCAAAGCTAGCCATCGACTGGTATCCTCCAAGGGGCAAAAGTCTTTCCTTGGCACACCTGAAGTTTTATCCATCTAAAAGGCCTTCATCTGCAGCTTGCAGAACTTTTTTTGTTTGCGCACACGCCGTGAGCCACAAGGCAAAGTGCAAGGGATGTGGAACTTAGTTATGGCCTCTCGGTCAAATACAGATGTAAGGCTTTGATGGACGTGCTGTCATCACTTCAAGGGTAGGCCACTCCATGCCTTCACCGTCCTGGGAGGGAAAGAATGCTTATGATAATCGATCCTCAATGTGGAATCTGATAAACCATGTGCATGTAAATGCCTTGTTGGTCTTCATACAGGAAGTGATGTATGGTTTCCTGTCAAAGAACCACGGATGTTTTGCATCTTTCCATCATCACCAACCTCGGGGTTTCTCTTAGTTGCTGAAAAGATGACCAGCCACGTTGTTCGAGCATTGCTGACACGGTAGAGTGTTATGGTACCGATTTAGTGTGCGCCAGCTGATCGTCTTTGTACCATTTCGAGTCGGTGGTGCATTTCTTCATGCAAGGGTCCCACATGGCAACTCAATTTTTTTACCAGGGTTGACGAGGACTTTGCATACCTTTGCCTTCAAGTATATAAAGTTGATGCCCAAGTTCCATCTCAGGAAAGTGAAAGTGTTGTTAGCTTTCTGACATACATTTTGATGTGGTTGTTCCATTTTAGGTCAGAACTGATGGTAATTCCAAGATACTTGTAAAGAAGTCACCGATTCCAATACGTACTGTTCAGGTATACCGGTATTATATACCTGGATCAGTTCCGGTAATTGTGATAACTTGGTAGTTTAGGGTTTCAGTTCCATTATCCAGGAAACAGTCCATGCAGCCAATTTGTGGAGGTCCTTCTTGTATTTGGGTGGTATTGCTCTGTTTTCAAACCAGATCCAGCATGTTCCCCCATCTCATTGGCTCTTCGACCAGTTGTACGAGACTATGATGATCTGGGCAGTGTGCCCAGTCCGGAATTGCAGAGCAGGATATCGCAATCTCTCACTTCCATGTTTCTCCAGTCCCAGCCAGGGAAATTGAAAGTCATCACCAATCATTACATTATTGCTCGTGCTCAGTCCCAAGTGCAATGATCTCTCCAGCTGAACGAGGCCTTCACCCCGCCTTCATTGGGATCTGCTAAAACCAATCTACAAGCAGCACTTTCATCTCTGCACCACAACATCTTGCAGTCCGTTTCTCTGGTTCCTAGGAGATCTCTCTTTCGAGTGATTAACACTCCACCACGAGGTCGTTAGGTATATTGGTGCATTCGATGTTATAGAGTCGAGTGGGGAAGACACAAAATATGACCGCACGCGCGCAAAGTGAAAAGCGGGGATTTTGTCTGTCTGTCGTCTGCCAGACCTAAATCTGTGATGGAGGAACTACTTCATTTCAATTGATGTTATATTTGAACACTGTAGAACATGAACCTACAGTTTAGCACTATTTTGGCTCGAAATTTGGCAAACGGTATGAATCTCGTCCGATGCGCTGTACACACAGAGGAGTAAGGTAATTAAAAAAAAAAAAATCTGTCTCCTGGTCTGGCAGGTAAAAACAAAATTGAAAATCATTCCAAGCAGGAAAATTTTTAGGGTCATCATAAAAGGACACAAAAACAGGCACGGTGAACTAATGCAACGTGTTAAATAAGGTGGGTGTAAAAGATAGCGTCTCAACGGCGGTAAGCAAGATTATTTTTTTCTGCAACCTTTGCAATCTTATTTTATTCAATTGAATTATCGCGCGACTTGGAACATGCAGAACACAAATCACCTTTCTTCACACTTTCGAGAAACCTTGTTTAGCAGTACTCGTACGCACTTGGAAAACAATGATGACGTTTCATGCCCTGAGGACAGAGCAAAGTGTGAGATTCTCCATGCAGACAAACATGGCAGCGTCTATCACCGTTTGCTGCTGCAAAATGCAAAGCAACAGTTGAAAAGACCCCATGTACTTTTCCTCAAGACTGCGTGGAGTCAGGTGTTCTTTGAACCGTCGTCTACTTGTTGATAGTTTTGGACAACCATGATTCTATTCCTACGGTTATATCTGTACTGTATCTTTGTATCAGACCTGAAATGGAGAGTGTGTGTATATACCGAGCTGGTTTACCCCCTGAGGTCTTCCTCCCACTTCTCTCATCTTTCCTAGTGTCCTTTCCTCCAAACCTCCTTGATTTTGTCCCTCTACTCCCCCACCCACCCCCACCACCACCCTCTTCCACAGGTTCATTGTGTTATAGATCCTCGACAAGTCTCAACTCTGAAAACAAACAAATAAAATAAAGTCAATGCCAAATCAAGGGCAGTTGTCCAAGCTGTACGGCTGATGGCAAGAACAATGACGTCATCAAGGAAGCAGAGATTTTAGTGTCATCAAGATACCACTCGGCAAAGAAGTGCAACACAGCGCGAAATTCAGTTGTGGTTCAAACCTCTCTAAACCAAGCAACTAAGTAAATAAAATAAAACAACAAGCATTTGTCATTCCCATGATATGGCATTGACCCAAGGCAATCCACACGCACACGCGTGACGCGTCTCAGTTATGCATCAGTTCAACACGAACGGAGCGACAACAGCAACACAAACACAGAGTACACCGTTCGCTCTTAAAGGTGCCGTGAATTTGAGCTCCCCCACACCTCGACACAATAGTATCGCTTGAAAAAATGTTAATTCAGGAACCTGAAATGCTGTATATATTGCTGCATCACGGACCTCACCCGAAACCTCAGGGATAGACGACAGGAGCCGTCCACAACAAGAGTTCATTCCCACGGATAGCCGGCTTGAGGGCCATCAAGTGGTTGGTGTGACGCACCTCTGCTCTCATGGGCGTCCAGCGAAACAAAGATGACTCAAAATAATGTGTTTCCATCCAGGGGTTTCCAATTAACAGAATCAGTGAGCACATGGGGAAGTTAGCAGAAACTAGACACGCATGTGGGAACTTAAGAAAAAATACCTGTATATCATCATACAAGAACACGCACCAAGTCAGCGGCAACAGAATCAACGAACACAGAAGATGAAAATTCTTAAACTCGATGAAACTGAAAAGGAAAAAGAAAGAAACCAATTACCTAAAGCAGCAAAACACACAGCTCCAACATTCACACAACAGGGCAACATAAAATTCTTCTTCTTGCGTATGGCAGCTTGCTGCAGGGTAGCTATCATTTTGTTAGGGCGCGACTGTGCGCTGATGCTGGCCCCTCTACCAGTACACTGGTACTCATTTCACTGACCTCAGAAGTATGGCAGGCTGAGTCAACCCTGCCAGGTGTTAATTCGCAGCCAACGTGGCTCAAACTCAGGACCCTGAGATCCAAGCCAGCCATCCTAACCACTAAACCAACACTGAACTGGCAAGATAATTAATGGGCTGGAACTTTGTCCCCAGAATGAACACAATAGGGGTTCTCTTGCATGCTGAAGGAGCTGTTGAACTTCCAAGGAGAATAGCTTAGCTCTCAGGGAAATGCAGCAAGCGAGAGGGTGATGACCACAGAGCTCCTGCCTTACACACTACCCCTCCCAACCATGATCTACCCCTAAGGTTTCCCATTAGCATCCAGCTGACACCCATCCAATGCATGCCACACTCACTTCACAGAGACAGTATCGGCCAATCGAAGACACCGATCCAAACAAACAGCACTGTGGCCATGGAGCCAAAGGCGTGTGTCTTGCTCACTGCCACTCAAGGTCAGCCATGCTGGAATGTTCCATACACGATACAATGAACATCGGAGGACTGGAGCTTTTTCTTCTCCCTACACTCATTCCTCCTCCTCCTCCTCCTCCTCCTCATCTTGCTCACCCCACCCAACCCGAACCCAACCCTTCACCTCGCCCCCGCGGTGTGCAAGAGGGAGGACGTTACTGTGGTTCATGTTGTGAGCGCAAGCTGAGACATGCAAGCCATCCGCTCCATTTAGGGACACCCAAAGTGTCTCCCTCTCACACAGACTCAGAGGACACAGGACAAGGCAATCTCACATCAACTAGGCTAAGGATGACTTCAGCCCATCCACAGCTGGGTCAAACCATACAACATTACAATACACATACACTTAATACATGCCAGAAGTCATATTCCTAGGCGAAACACAAAACGATGCAAAGGCCTTAAATTCTCATACTACATCCTACCCGACAATATCACAGATACAGAGAACACAAAGGGGAGGGGAATCCAGTTGAAGAGGGAGGAATCCCAAGTGCTGAAGGAAACGAGTGAGAATCCCAGTGTGAAGGAGGAACGAGTGAGAATCCAGTGTGAAGGAGGAACGAGTGAAATCCAGTGTGAAGAGGAACGAGTGAGAACCCAGATGTGAAGGAGGAACGAGTGAGAAGCCCAGTGTGAAGGAGGAACGAGTGAGGAACCCAGTGTGAAGGACGGAACGAGTGATTGAGAATCCCAGTGTGAAGGAGGAACGAGTGATTGAGAATCCCAGGTGTGAAGGAGAACGAGTGAGAATCCCAGTGTGAAGGAGAACGAGTGAGATCCAGTGTGAAGAGGAACGAGTGAGAATCCCAGTGTGAAGGAACGAGTGAGAATCCCAGTGTGAAGGAGGAACGAGTGAGAATCCCAGAGTGAAGGAGGAACAAGTGAGAATCCCAGTGTGAAGGAGGAACGAGTGATTAGAATCCCAGGTGAGGAATGAGTGATTGAGAAATCCAGGGTGGAGAACGCGAGTGAGAATCCCACAATGGAGGAAGGAGTGAGAATCCCACGGTGGAGGAAGAGTGAGAAGCCCGCGGTGGAGGAACGAGTGAGAAGCCCACGGTGGAGAACGAGTGAGAAGCCCACGGTGGAGGAACGAGTGAGACTCCCCACGGTGGCAGAACGAGTGAGAAGCCCACGTGGGAGAACGAGTGAGAATCCCACGGTGGAGGAACGAGCGAGAAACCATGGTGGAGGAACAGTAGAGAACCCATGTGGAGGAATGAGTGATTGAGAATCCCAGGGTGAAGAAGGGCGATTGAGACTCGGCAGGTCTCGAAAACATGCAGCGACAAGACCACAGACGAGCAATTGCAACATGGCCTCAAACATCCGCGGGGTAATCAGGCAGGAATCCATGCTTCGAGGTAAAGCACAAGTTATGACCTCAAACTGGAGCACAGGCCCAAAGCATAACATGCATCCAGGGTGAATTTTGGATATCAGGAATCGTATTCTCACAGGACCACTGACTACCAATGTCAGATCTTTCACCACACCAATCAACAATCCGTTAGCTACATGCCAACTATGACCATTCTCCACCCACAACGCACCGCGATGGCCTCCCTGTGTTTTGGCAAACAGGAACATTTCAGGCCCAATAAATTTTTGAAAATATGCATCGTTTTAGCGCCCATCTCTCAGTGGTGAAGAAATTACTTTAAAAATAAAAAGCCTGTATCTGGATCTGGATTCGGATCTTCACCAACATTGATCAATTCATCCTCGTCACACACCCAACATGTCTACAAAGTTTCATCCGAATCTGTGCAAAACCTTTTGAGTTGTCCTCAACACAAACACAGATAAACAGACAGCGACGAACAGGGGTGAAAACAACCTCCTTCCACTTTCGGTGATTTCTCCAACCACATCCAGGAAACTGAAGATCTGGATGGAAACAGTTAACAAATCTTCAAAGAGTTTTCACATATTACATCCAATATCAAGGCACAATTCCACCGCAGGGAACTGAATTGGCCAATAGACAAAAGACAGGCCTCCAGACCAGAGAGACTAACGAAACGTGAAACGCACGGTCAAACTCTATCATGCAAACAAACAACAAATCCTGGCTTGGCAAAAAACAGTGTATACCCTCCAAAAACACTGCGACCCTTACTCCACCTACGATCATAAAGGCAAAAGTGAAACATTAAGTAAAGTGAGGTAGAGAAGGTGGTAACGTTGAGAAGGAAGGAAGGCCGGCATAGAACACATAGAGAGCTCTTGCTATCGCTCACATCATCAATAAGGTAACCCGCTGTGTGCGAAGGTGTGCAAGAGAACATAGATTCAATATTGCTGTACAGGTAAGCTCTTGCTCAACTCAAGTATAGTGGGGTTGAAGTGCGAGAAAATTTCGATGAATGTGTGTTTTGTGGTGAAAGCACCAAACTTGACATAGATCATGGTTCATATGTACCAATTGATTTAAAATATAGCGCCAGCTGGATATTTCCCCTGAAGGAACGAGTGAGAATCCCAGTGTGAAGGAGTCCTCAAATCTGTGAAGTGAATTTTGACTGCATACATCTATCCCTAACTCTCTCGATTAGGTTAGTGTACAATGTGTACAAGATCAGCCAGCTTAAAAATTGAGCAACTGTCTTATCTGTCAATTTTATGTCTCTATGTAACCTAGCAAGTTCCGACAAAGTCATTCCATGGAAAACATCCATCAAGGTCATCTCCTTTGCACCACAATCATGCCGCTGCTGGCATTGTAATTACTTTACAAGGCACGGAGAATGATTTTCGGCCTCCTGTGCACTAGATCACCAGAGCTAAATTAGTTTCGTTGTCATAGCTTCATGGAGGGTAGACACTGTTCAGGCTGTCACAAAAAGAAACCTATGACTATGGTGAGGTCTGTCTGAACGTGTTTGCCTGTCGGGCCTCTCCTGCCTCACTTATAGATGTAGAAGCTCCTTGTAATCTTGCCAGTCGACTGGTAGAGAATACCTTCAAGCGAAATGATGCATGCCATCGAGCAAGATTTCTCGAGCCGGGTGGCTTGCGAACCCATCCACTTCATCAAGCCGCATACATCTATTTGGTACTGGCTTCTCGTCAAGATCACGGAAATTTGTCAAATTGTCACCCAGCCCTCGCGAACCAGTTCCAACATTCGTTCATTTCGAATATACCAGACACTGAAGTGGTATTAGAATGTTCTTGCACAGAGCACATAGGGTCTCATCAATAGCATCAGGTGTTGATGTAGATGAATGCACACTCTCACTGTGAACAAGCTTACATCTCTTCTTTGCCAACATGATAATGTGCATCTGCTCATCTATATAAAAAATAAAAAACGAGATATTTTGGGAAAAACAAATAATTACACCAATAAAAGACTAGAGAAAAGCACAAAAATCATCCCCCAAAGGTATATTTTTTGTAGATAAAATGCGACCAGCATTGATACTTTATGTGTGGAAAACGATAGCCTGTGTTAGCTTAGTGGTTAGGATGACTGGATGAGATCCTCGGGTCCTGAGTTTGACCCTGTCGCCACTGAATTAACACTAGGGTGGGTCTAACCTCAGCCTGTCATCCTTCCAAGGTCGGCGAAATGAGCACCAGGGTACTGCTGTAATAGGGGCATGCATCAACGACATAATCGCATCTATAAACCAAATGATGCAACCAGCAGCCTCAAAGCTACGGTGTGTGTGTGTGTGTGTGTATTGGTCTGGTCTAAAACATTGAAAAGGATTACTTCATTCATGTTATGTGTATATATTGCCGAATATGTGGACTTGTTCGATTTTTCAAAATTGCGGGCAGCCATCTTGGATTTTCCCAATTACAGGCCTCAGGGAAATATCAGCTGGCACCAGATCTGAAATCATTCGTTACTCGTATAAACCCATGATCGATGTCAAATTTTGTGCTTTACCACAAAACCCACAATTTTTCACAAATCTGTCCCTCTCGGATCTCAGTTTGGTGTCTCTCCTGGGCGTGACTGCATTTGCCTAACTTACAGCAACCAGCCTGTTATTTTGGCTCCAAAAATAAATAAAAAAGAATCACTCTTAAAGTGATAGAAACCACCACCAAGTGGTTACAAACCACTAACATATAAAAACACAAGTATCAAAATAACCAGATTGTCCCCCCTCTCAAATACAGTATGTATATATATATATATATATATATATATATGTATATATATATATATATATATATGTTCTCGCATTCTCCACATTGTGTTCATGTGAGCAGGTGTTTTATAAACAAACCAGGTAATTGTATCACACAAAGCTCTACATTAATAAAATCTTCTTAGAACCTCAAAAAACACATCCACACTGTTTACAACACCTCCATGACAAGGATACAACGAGATGG
>CM068965.1:2027183-2039090 GCA_035128595.1 Eptatretus atami | reverse complement strand
CCCGTGGTTTCCCTCCTTTCATCAAAGATTGGGGGTCCGAATGCTTTGCCCCAATCCTGTCACCGATGAGCTGCCCTGCGAAGGGAAGCTGCACAGGAGGTACTCCACGGAGTGGGTTTTCAGATTTTTTTGCGTTCATGGTCGCGTGTTGGCCTGGGCGGACTAAACCGTCTCCCCCACCAGGTTTTCTGTGTGAGAGGGTGTTTGGATATGGACACCAGCAGGATTAAAAACAAAACCTGTCAAAGGGCGGAGGAGCTCCTTGTGAGCCAACGGCCATCCATATCTAGTGCCCAACTGTGTCTGCGGACGTCCTCCTGCAGTTTGGGTTACTTTTATTAGGAGGTTGGTGGCAGGATTTGCACTCCGGCCACCGTAAAACCCTTCATTCCGCAAAACACAAAAACGCAAAAAAATCTGAAAACCCACTCCGTGGAGTACCTCCTGTGCAGCTTCCTTCGCAGGGCAGCTCATCGGTGACAGGATTGGGGCAAAGCATTCGGACCCCCAATCTTTGATGAAAGGAGGGAAACCACGGGGTAACATCCCTGGGTCAGATTGCGGGAGAGTGTGTCAGAGTGGTGCTGATGTCGTTCCACCAGATGGCGGTCTCCTTGGGTTAACCTGAGGCGGTCCCTTCGGCTGGGTGCCTGGAATGTCCTATCCCTAAGAGAGGATGATCACCTGTCTCTGTTATCATCTGAGCTCAAGCGTTTGGACATCGGTATTGCAGCACTCTCTGAGGATCGGAGACCGGATTGCGGCGAGATAATGGTGGGTGGTTACACCTACTATTGGTCTGGTCCTCTAATAGTTACCATACTCAAGGAGTTGCTGTAGCTGTGTCCAATAAGCTGACCCAATGATAATGAGGTAACACCGGTCAACGAGCGTATTATGAGACTAAGGATTCGTCACTCCTTTGGTGTCATTTCCCTGGTCTCTGTCCATGCTCCGACTGAGGCGAGTGACCTCACCGTGAAGGACACACTCTACGCCACGCTCGAGTCTTGTTTGATCAGTGCCCCAGTGAGATACACTTCTAGTCTTGGGGGATTTCAATGCATCGGCTGGAACTGATAGGGATGGTTATGAGACATGTGTTGGTCCCCATGGGTCAGGAACTATGAACCAGAATAGCACGAAGTTCCTTGACTTTGCAAGAAGTCATGGACTTAGGTGGCTGGTTCACGGTTTCAGCACCCACAAGCTCATCGCTGGACTTGGTATCCAACGCTGGCGGTGCGGCAAAGGAGATTGACCATGTCCTCGTTGACGGTCGCTGGAGGATGATCCAGAACTGCAGGTCTACCGGAGTGCTCAGTTCCTCAATACTGACCATCGGCTGTATTGTAGCAACTCTAAAGCTGCACCTTAAATCCTGGAGAATGGTACCATCCCAGCCTAGGCTGGATGTTGGCAAGCGCAAGGATGAGAGAGTAGCTGAGGAGTTTGCGAACAGGCTGAGTGGACATTGGGGTGTCTGGGTGCTTTGGGGGTCCTGAAGAGTTGTGGAGTGCCTTCAAGACCACCGTCCTTGATGTTGCCGGTGGATGTCTTGGAACTCACCGCAGGGCAAAGAAGAATTTTGTCTCTCAAGGGACACTGGATACCATTGACCAGGTCGCAGGGCAGGCTCAATGGCAGAGCTGAGCTGTTCAGGAGCTGAGACGTAAAACTGGACGTGCACTAAGGGTGGACAAGGAACCTTATGTGCGAGGAATCTGTGAGGGGGTAGAGCATCACCTGTGCACAGGTGATTCCCGTCCCGCTTACAGGGGAATTCGCGCATTGCGTTCATCCAAGCCCATCCATCGGCGCACTGCAGTTAGAGCAGAGAGTTGTAGGCTCTTGACAGAGGAGTCTGAGAGTGAAGGCCCGCTGGGCCGGTTACTTTGAGCGGTTGTACCAGGCTGATCCCCAGCTGTCAAGTTGGACGTCAAGGGTGTTACAATCCCTGTGCTGACCTCCAATCACTGTGGTCCACCTTCGCTTGTGGAAACACAGGCTGCGGTGAACCGGTTGAAAGGGGTAAAGCTCCAGGGATCTGTGGCATCCATGCTGAATTTCTCAAGGCGGTGGAAATGCTGCACTCGTGTCGTTGCATGCAGTTTTGTGCTCTGCCTGAACACAGGCATCATCCCAACTGATTGGAAGAGGGGCCTGTTGTCCCTTCTGGAAAGGGAAGGGTGATCGCCAAGACTGCAACAACTACCGAGGGGTGACGCTGCTCTCAGTGCGGGCAAGTCTTTGCTCGGATAATTCTTGATAGGGTTCGCCACCATCTGCTTGAGCACCAGCGTCCAGAGCAGTCAGGCTTTACACCAAGAGGTCAACGATTGACCGTATCCTTGCTCTTTGTGTCCTCACCGAACGCAGACGAGAGTTTTGGCAGGGGCTGCTTGCAGCCTATGTTGGTCTCTGTAAAGCGTTCGATTCAGTGAATTTGGATGCCCTCTGTAGGATTCTTGGTCTTCTTAGGGTGCCACCAAAACTGATCGATCTGATGTCTGAACTCTACTCTGGTACTGAGAGTTCTGTGAAGTTGGTGGTACCATCTCTGACTTATTTCCAGTTGTTACTGGAGTTCGTCAGGGTGTGTACTGGCCCCCACACTTTCAGCACTTGTATGGACTGGATTTTAGGGAGGATGTCGGAAAGATCAAGCTCGGTGCATGTTTGGGAATGTCAAGATCTCGGACCTTGATTTCGCAGATGATGCAGTCATCTTTGCGGAGACTTTAGATATCCTTTTGGGGGCCTCGAGGTGCTGAATGAGGAGTCGGAGCCGCTGGGATTACGGGTTCCTGGGTCAAAACTAAGATCCAGGCTTTCAATGACATCTTGGATGCCGCTGTCCTGTCTGTGCCTGTTTGTGTGAGGATGTTGAGGTCTGGAGAGATTCACTTACCTTGGCAATGATATTCATGTCTCTGCCGGCTGTGAGTCAGAGGTCAATAGACGTCTGGGTCGGGCCTGGGGGTCATGGATTCACTGGATAATGGGGGTGTCGCTCGCCGGTACCTGTGCGGGAGGACGAAAATCCAATTCTTCAGGTCCTGGTGCTTCCAGTCTTGCTCTATGGATGCGAGACTTGGACTCTGACCAAGGATCTGAGACGGAGAGCTTAATTCCTTTGGTACAAGGTCTCTTCGGAGAATCCTTGGCTATCGCTGGTCGGACTTTGTGTCCAACGAGCGGTTGTTTGAGAGAGACTCAAATGAGATTTGTTACCTGCATAGTCCGTGAGTGTCAGCTGCGGCTGTAGGACATGTGGCTCATTTTCCTGACGTTGATCCTGCTCACCAGATTCTCTTCAGCGAGGGAGTCTCGTGAGTGGAGGAGGCCATGGGCCGACCACGTGCCTGGTGGTTGCAGCAGGTTGATCGGCATCTCAAGGAGATGGGGATGGGCCAGGCATCTGCCTGGGGGATGGCCAGACGGAGGCCCCTGGAGTACCGGCGGAAAGTGGACGCAGCGACGTGTGCTTCTGGTGCATGCTCCCATACCTGACCTGACCCACCCAGAAACTTCTCATTTTAAATTATCTCTCTCTCTCTCTGATGTGCGAGCTAAAAGCTCCACAACTGATCAATGATATCCCAGAAATCACGAAACAATGACCAACATTCGTCCAAATGTATCACACAATAACATTTGTGGTGTTCTGCTAACCCTGTGAGCATTTTTAGGCTGAAGGGTGAAAGGGGTGAAGTATTTTGAGTCTCAGAGAAAACCAATGCTAAAGTTGCAATAACTGTGAATTGAGGTAAATCATCGCAGAGTAAAATTTATCTACAGCAACCGTTAAGCTAAATATATACATTTAAAGAACGCATTGAACAACTGTGCCCAAAGATGTCCAAAGAAAGTTGTGCGGCTTGAAAAGGAGGCGCTGACATGGAAAGGTCGATGGGAACTGAGCAACCAATCCTTGTTGGACCTGGCAGAGAAGGTGAGGCTGGGATACCCCGATGGATCAACTGATAATGCAAATCATAAAGGTGGACAAAATCTGAAAAGTTTATGTTTTTACTCTTCATCAAACCTATGTAAATTCTTCATCTGCACGAACAGAAATTTGTACATGTTACCTTTCACCCAAATTCTGTTTCCAAACAAACTTTCTGCTCTCTCTTACAGAAACTTCTGCGAGATAAGGAAGCTGAATGCCTCACCTTGAAACTGAACAGAGTTGAGCGGCTTTGCAGGGCTTTACAATCAGAGCGTACACAACTTTCAGCTCAACTTGCCTCTGTCGACTCAAAAATCATCCACAACAAGCCCTCAATTTAGAGAGATGTTGACTCTTTAGAGCCTGAGGACATGGCTTGCCTTGAATATACAGTCACAGAACAGGAAGTTCTCCAGGCTTCCCTAAATTCTGAAAACTCTTTTTGACCCTCTGAGCTATAAAAGCAACAGAACCGCACCAAATTCAAACTTTTCAGTCCTGTACAAATGTTGAACCTTTTGGCTCTGAGTGTCCAGCATGTATAAGGCCTCTCAACTCTCAGCCTTCATTTTCGAAACTCCAGGCTCCGAGCCTGCAGCTCCCCTCAAACCCCATGACTCTGACCCTGCACCTTCCTTCAAACTCCCGTGCTCTGAACTCCAGCTCCCTCAATCCCCTCTACTCTGACCTTCAGCTCTCGTCAAACCCCAAGTTCAAAGCCTCTAGATTTCCTTGAACCCCCTAATTCTAAGCCTCTAGTTCCTCTCAAATCCCCTCTACTCTGGGCCTACAGCTCTCGTCAAACCCCCAAGTTCAAAGCCTAGATTTCTTGAACCCCTAATTCTGAGCCTCCAGCTCCCCTCAATCCCTCTACTCTGAGGCCTTCAGCTCTCGTCAAAACCCCCAAGTTCAAGCCTCTAGATTTCCTTGAACCCCCTAATCTAAGCCTCTAGTTCCTCTCAATCCCCTCTACTCTGAGCCTACAGCTCTCGTCAAACCCCAAGTTCAAAGCCTCTAGATTTACTTGAACCCCTAATTCTGAGCCTCCAGCTCCCTCAATCCCCTCTACTCTGAGCCTACAGCTCTCGTCCAACCCCCAAGTTCAAAGCCTCTAGATTTCTTGAACCCCCTAATTCTGAGCCTCCAGCTCCCTCAACTCTGAGCCTACAGCTCTCGTCAAACCCCCAAGTCAAAGCCTCTAGATTTCCTTGAACCCCCTAATTCTGAGCCTCTAGTTCCTCTCGATCCCCTCCATTCTGTGCCACAGCTCCCATCAATCACCAGGCCTAAAGCCTCTAGATCTACTCGAACTCCTGATTCCGAACCCCTAACACACTCAAACCTCTATGTTCAGAACCTGCTACTCCTCTTGATCCCTCCACTCAAACCACTAGATCTCTTTGAACCCCTCAATTCCGAGCCTCTAGCTCCCCTCCAATCCCAGGCCCAAAGCCTCGAGATCTCCTCAACCCCACAATTTTTAAATGCTTAGCTCCCCTCGAAAACACAGACTCAAAGCCAATACATCTTGAACCTCCAACTCTGAGTCTCTAGCTCCCTCAACCTCCATGCTCTGAACCTGCTTATTCCCCTTGATCCCCTCCACTCCGTGCCTGCAGCTCCGTCACACCCACAAGCCCAAAGCTTCTAGATCTCCTCAAACCCCTTGACACTGAGCTCTACCTCCACTCAAACCTCTATGCTCAGAGCCTGCTTACTCCTTGATCCCTCCACTCTGAGTTTGTATCTCCCCTCAAACCCCCAGATCTCTTTGAACCCCCAAATTCCGAGTCTCTAGCTCCCCTACAATCCTCAAGCCCAAAGCCTCAAGATCTCCTCGAACACCCCGATTCAAAGACTTTAGCTCCCCTAGAAACCACAGACTCAAAGTCCCTAGATCTTATTGAACCCTCTGACTGAGTCTCTAGCTCCCCTCAAACCCCCATTTTCTGAATCTGAGGCTCCCCTCGATCCTCTCCACTCCGTGTCTGCAGCTCCTGTCACACCCACAAGCCTAAAGCTTCTAAATCTCTCAAACCCCCGACTCTGAGCCTCTGACTCTACTCAAACCTCTATGCTCAGAGTCTGCTACTCCTCTTGATCCCCTCCATCCGAGCCTGCAGATCCCCTCAAACCCCAATATCTTCTTTGAACCCCAAAATTCCGAGCTTCTAGCTCCCTTCCCATCCTCAGGCTCAAAGCCTCTAGATCTCCTCGAACCCCCGATTCAACATCTTTAGCTCCCCTCGAAACTCCAGGCTCAAAGCATCTAGATCTTCTTGAACCCACGACTCTGAGCCTCTAGCTCCCCTCAAACCCCCATGCTCTGAGCCTGCTATTCCAATCGATCCCCTCACTCTATACCTGCACCTCTTACCAAACCTGCAAGCCTAAAGCTTCTAGATCTCCTCGAACCCCCTGACTCTGAGCCTCTAACTCCCCTCGAACTCATGCTCAGAGACTGATATTCCCTTGACCTCCTCCACTCTGAGCCTGCATCTCCCATTGAACCCCTGGTCCCAAGCCTCCATCTCCCTTCAACCTTATCTGCTCTGATCCTCGAGCTCCCATTCATTGTCATGTCACACAACTCCCTCTTCCCCCTGACTCTCAATTCCCAGCTTTCTGGTTCCTTCAACTTCATGGAGTGCCAGTCCTTAGCTCTTCAACACCTTACAACACTGAGGGTTCCATTTCTCTCAAAGCTCTCGATTCCAAACTCTCTATATTGTTCACAAGTCAAATTCCATGGTGGTTCACAAGGAACAGACAGTGTCAGCTCCTGAAGCTTAAGAGCACAAGTGTGAACTTAACTCCTCACTTCACACTGAAAAACTCTAGTCCAGGAGAACGAAAGCCATCATATGTGAATAAATGAAAATTGAACCGAAAATAAAACCATGACCATGGTGGAGCAGAAGAGAGACAAGATGATGTGGAGGAATTGGAAGGTGGAAATAAAACTTTGCAGATATAAATAAAAAAGAAAAACAATGGAAGAAAGGACAAGAGACATTGGGATATTTACAACAGACAAATCCAGAGCAGCGCTGTCTGCATGCATTTCTCTTGCAGGACAGTCAGGCCGATTCAAACTCATTGCTGGACAAGAATGGGGGGCAGAAAGCTGGAGAAAGATGGGTGGCGAGAGAACAATTCGACTTAGAAACCGAGTATAGAGGAACATGAAGCATAGCAAGTAAAAGTGTTAAAATACAGAATAAAGCAGGTGATACAATGTAGCAGGGAGTACAAGGAAAGGTGAGATAGAAACATTTGATGGAAGGGGTTTGTGAATGCTGGTTGCATCTCAACACCAAAGTATGATCACATTTGGACAACTAGAATGGCACACAGTAGAGTGCGTGCCTTCGCCACTGAACAAACAGTTTGCGTTTTGAATCCCACCTATAGGCCGGATCCAGACCTGAACCAAAATCTAATGGGCTTGTTCTCATCACCGAGCCAACTCATCCACCAATTTCGTCAGAATCCGTCCACACTTCTGGAAATACCGTGCTATACACTATATCGTTTTTTGGCCCCATCTCTCAATTATAAATAATTACTAAATAAATATATCGTATCCGGATCCACATCTGAATTTCTTCAGCAAAATCAAATCCATTCATCCTTGTCACACACCCAACCTGTCCATCAGGTTTGTCCGAATCTATCCACACTTTTTGAGATATCCCACTGACAGACAAACAAACAGACAAACAAAAAGACAAACAGACAGACAAACAAAGAAAAACGACAGACAAACAGACAGACACAAACAGACAGCCAAACAGACAGAAGACAAACAGACAAACAGACAGATAGACAGAGACAAGCAACCAGGCATGAAAACATAACCTGCGTGCACCTTCGGTGGTGGAGGTACGAGACGTGCCTGTCCTTTTCCACTAGATGGACAGTAATTGACTTTTCATGTTTAATGATCACGTATATTGTCCGAAGTACGTGATTATATGCTGGTGGAGGAAACAAGTATCGATCATGAAGTGATGCTATTTGTGTGCGATTAAACAAACATCAACTTGATTTAACAACTGACACAAATCATTTGTCCTGGAATCAGTACTTGATTAGACAGGTGATGAAGTGTGAAACAGAGGGGTGAAGTGTTTTGTGAACGATGAGACATTGAAAGATGAAGGTGGATAGAGTTTATTGATCAGTTGTGTGTTGACATGATTTGCAACTGATTCTTAAAACCATCTCACAATGTCAGAATGATGAGGCCATACGATAAAGGTAAGGTGGTCCTCCTGCCTCACTGATGATGTTATCCACCAATAGTGAAGCCTCCCACTATAACATAGGGAAGGCTTATATCTGTTGTAGGGTTTGTTTCTACAATTAGTGCCCTCCATTTTTCATGGTACCCCTGAGTTTCTTACACCTGCCCGGAGAACTAAACCACATTTCGGTTTGTTTGTTTTTCCTTCACTGTCAATTCCGAGCTGTATCTCGGAGCTGGCTCGGACTTTCCGAATGAAATTTTCCATCAAAATGGAATATAAAGTTTGTGGGGTTGACAATTTTTGACCTTGACTAATTGTTAAGGTCATCACCAAATTATAGACATTTTGACATGTTTCACCATAATTCAACTAAGGTTTGTCCGATCAGAACGAAATTGCATTCTCTAGATAGCCTAGAGTGGTGTGTTTATGTTAAATTTATATCATACCCTCCGGGTTAAAGGTCAAGAAAACTGACGGTCTGAAAAAAAAGAACGCGGTTTTTTTTTGTCATCGCTCAATTTTGCCAACACGGAATCTCAAAGACCGTTGGCCTTCCAAGATGTTCTTGCCATCATAATAGTGGACCTGCACTGAGGTTGTGCACCTGACATTTGGTTTCATGTCCGAGACCACTTTTTTCAGATTGTGGTCAAATTAAAAAACACCATTTTGATCATAACTTGAATAATCTTCGTCGATTTGCATGATGTTGACTTTATGGATAATTGTAGATGGGGACACGTTTTATTACATTACACTCTATCCCTACATGTTGAAAGTCAAGGTCATATGGCGATCCAAAAAGAATATGGCCATCATTGGATCGCGAGACAAGGTCGGCCGGGGGAACTTACCCTTGGTAATCACTTCGTGATCACAGATATCTAATTATGCTATGTTGTCACTCAATTCAATCCTGCAAGCTAATTAATCGATCAGAAGTAGTAGACTTGTATGTCGGATGGCTCGGACACTCCAATGGCTCAATACAAACAATCCTAAAAATCCCCAAGATAAAATGTATAAACCTATAACTTACCTATCAGTAATCTGCAGAGAATTCCTCAAACAATAACACTCATTAAACTTTGGACATTATCGTTGAACAAGAAAAATGAGACACAAAAATATCCATTTGTCCTTCTTTGTCTTATTTTCTGACAGCCTAACTCAAAATTGGTCGAAGCTTACAGAATTTTACAGAATTTTACAGAAAGAATGTGCAACAGATCATATTTTAATAGATTGAAAGGATTCCATTAAAAGATACGTTGTGCTTCCAATACGGTGTAGCACTCCGCCCTGCTCACCAAACATCATCTCCTCTGGTATCCAAGACAAAATCCACTCATGGCTCATGCACTTCCACTCCTGGTGCAGTCTCTGTGTGGCCAAAATGGAACTCTCTCATCTCTCTTTCTTGTCCAAGCTAGAGTTCCTCTAGGCAGTGTTTTGGGCCCTGTTCTTTTTCTGTTTTCATCAATCTCTCCGACTTTCTGGAAAATCCTCTCTATCTCTTTGCTGATGACTCCACCCTCTGCCGTACCATTTGTCATCCCTCAGATCGTAAGCAGCAGTCTCTTCACTCTCTGCAGATCTGGATAAAATCACAAGCTGGTCACACACGTGGAAAATATCTTTCAACGCTGACAAATCTCACACTCTCACTATGTCTCTCCGAAGGGACCATCTGGAACCGCCCTCCCCCCCCCCCATCTACTTCCAGCAATGCTCTTAAATAAGTCCTTTCACTCAAGCTTTGGACTCACTATCTGCCACAATCTTTCCTGGGAAAGTCATATCTCCAAGCTGGCCTCCCAAAGCCAGTCACCGACTGGCATCCTCCATCGTGCAAGTCCTTCCTCGGCCCACCTGAGCTCCTGACCACAAAGAAAGCTTTCTCCACAGCCTGCTGAAGTACTGCTCTCCCTCTGGGCTGGTGCTCCCGCTCTCACCTCTCTCATCTTCACGCTGTGGAAACCAAGGAATTTAGGATCATTGGTATCTCCCGCGATGAGGCTGAGTCTTTGGGTCTCTCACTTTCTCACCAAAGGCAGGTCGGTGGTGTTTTTTCTCTTACCATCTCCTCTCCAGCCTTGCCCCCATCCTGTTCTGTCTGTGATCTGTCCCCTCATATTTTCCGCAGGCACTCAAGGTCCACAAGCAACCCCTTCCTGTGAAACGACTAAATCAAGTCACTGCTCACCTCACGCTTTCATTCTATTTTTCCTGCCTCTGGAATAAACTCCGACACTCTCTTCCTTCCAGGTCTTCAAAAAGCTATTCACAGCTCTAGGTCTTCAAACCACCATCTCTTATCGTCCGCATCCAAAATCTTGATCTTTTCTACCCCGTTAATCCACCCCAAACCCACCTCCTTTAAATTCCCTGTTTTCTTTCCGGAAAGTCCCTGTAGTACCAACTTGTTTACCTTGTGTACCCAGCCCCATCCCTCTCCCTTCCACAGATCTCATATTGTCTCTTTTCTCACTATTTGTGCTTCCCTTCCTGCCCTCTTGTCTCCTGCCTTGTTATATGTTCTGTGTATCGCTCTTACACGAGCCGTGACATGGTATACAAAAACCATAATCAAGAGGAACCTGGATAGGATTCGGGTTTCAATTGCTGCTGCTCTACCTCAAAACCATTCAGGCGCAGCCAAATGAGCCTTATATTATTCAAAACGAACACAGATTCAAAAATTTAATAATCCGGCTTCGAGAACATGCGTCCGATCAGGTTGAAATTTGAAACCTATATTCTGCATCACTACTAGATCTAATTTTGAAGTTTCACATTGATTGAAGCAACAGTTCAAGAGAGAGAATTTTTTAAGTATTTTTCCTTCAACCTTATATGGCTGCCAAACCATGTGACCTCATTAACACCCTGGTATTCCAAGGCTTGGGACAGCGTGTGAAGTTTCCCTTGATCTGTCTGGCCGTTCTGAAGATTTTAAAGGTTTTTGGGTAAATCCAAATATGGCTGCCAAACTTGACCTGTAACGCCATAGATGTGACATTTTGTTCCTCATCGATAGGCGGTCATACCTGTTAAAGTTTTTGCTCGATCTGTTCAGCCGTTGGGAGATTTTTGAAGGTTGTATTTTTTTTAAATATGACTGCTGAACCATATGATCAATGAATCGTAAGTTTTTTTTTTCTGTTCACAAATTTATTCCCGAAGTTACCTCAAAAATATTCATACTGATTGGATGAATTTTTTTTTTTGGCCAAGTATGTTGATCGTTCCGTTTGTTTACCTGTCTGCTCACCTTTAATCGCCTACACGTCACAATTTTTAACCAATCTTCACGAAAACTTCACCAAATGGTGTAATTTGTGGTCTGATAGAATCCTATTATTTTTGAGGTCTTTTCTATCATCCATAGGTCGACACTTTTTCAAAATTCTAAAATCCTCAATTTCATCTGATTGACTTGAAATTTGAGAGGATTTTCATATCAGGTATGAGGTTTAACCACCAAATATTTTTGAGGTCTTCATAGCCAAAAGTCGACATAGGGCAAAGGTCAAAACTAAAGTGGAATCTTTAAATTCCTCAATTTTTCTACGATACAATTTAAATTTGAACAGGATTTGCAAATCAGGTCACTGAATTCAGCCACTAATTATTGAGGTCAAAAGGTCAACATGAACCTAATTTTTAAATTGAGAACATAGAATATCTCTCTCT
>CM068965.1:2008094-2020333 GCA_035128595.1 Eptatretus atami | reverse complement strand
AAAAGATTCGAACCCAATTCATAATATATAAGATAAGATTTCATATGACACAAGAACATTTACTGTTTACTTTATTCACCATTGTCATGTTTTCATAGACGAGTAAATGGAGAATAGCCGACAGTATCCAAATAGTACAGTTGAATGTTTCAGAAGTTTAGTCCGAATGACATTTAGATATATCAGTGAGAAGGATGAGCCTGTTTTCAGAAACAACTTCTCTATTCTTGGAGAAGTAGATGACAATGCCAGGATCATATCATGCTCCATTCTAGGCGATTTCTGTACTGTGGTTTAATCACCACCATGGTGGAGAACGACTGCTTACAAAAGTATGATTAAGGATATGACATGAGAACCTTAATGGCGCGCCGTGACAGGGTCGGGTACGATGGCAACATTGTGCACAGAATGTCGACAATGAATTCGTCCGCGCAAGAGCCTGCGCTCCTGAATCCTGCTGGAGCTGTACAAGCTCTTCCTGTGCTGTTACATCTTCATCAGCAATCAAGTCCAGTGGAGCCGTGAAAGGGTCCCAAACCACAGAAAAGGACTGCACATCCAGCTCAGGGAAATAGTGCTTGAACTGTTCAATGAGAGACCGAAGTAACGTGCTATCTCCCCAGTAGACTGTCGAGCTCAGTATCATCGTACTGGCAGGTCGTTAGATGCTCCACCAGACGGGGGAAAAGGCTGAAGCGCTTAACACTGCTTTGTCTGCCAGTAATTTTAGAGTTGCCAGAAATCCGCTCATTTTGTCGTGAAAAATCATGAGGTTGGCATCTTTGCCTTGGAGGAGTGGTTGAGGACATTGAGATGTTCAAAGATGTCAACGAGATAGCACAGTTCTGACAGCCAGAGTCCGATCAAGCAACGCCACCCATGCCGTTTTCCCTTGTGTGCGTAGGAACTCCTTGAGTTCATCTTTGAGCTCACAAACGCGCAGAAGAAGGTTTCCTCAAGATAACCATCTGACTTGAGTGTAGAATAGTAAATTCTTATGGTCGGCGTCCATCTCCTGGCAGAATAGCCTGAATAACCTAGTGTTGAGGGCGCTCGATTTGATGTGATTCACCATTTTTAAGACTTCTGAGAGCACGCTCTGCAAGGTTTCTGGCAAAGTACGAGAGGCGAGTGCTTCTCGGTGAATCATGCAGTGTACCATGGGAGTCTGAGGAGCCACCTCAAGCAATTTAGCCTTGAATCCAGAACGCATCCTAACATTGCTGGCGCACCATCTATTGTAAACCGAACAACTTTCCGAAGTCCAGATCATTGTCACGATAAAACTGCTCTACTTTCCCAAAAATGTCCTCGCCTTTGGTGGTGGCCTCCAATGGTTTGATGAGCAGAGGCTCATCGACAAAGTTATCAGCCTTGATGAAGCGGACCCTGACGATTGAGTTGCGCGTACGATGCGATATCAGTGGACTCGTCCAACTGTATGGCGTGCCACGGCGATTCCTTGATCTTCTGTACGACCTGAGCTGTTACGTCCAGACTCATATCTTCAATTCTGCGTTGGATGGTGTTGTCAGAGAGAGGTATAACTGCCAGTTTCTTCGCCGCTTCCTCCCCAACCATCAGAGATACCAGTCCTTTGCACATGCAGCACGAGTTCTTCCGCAATGGAAGAGCTTTTTAGTCTTGGCAACATGGAGCGACACTCGATACGAGGCCTCTAATGCCCGAGAATTGGTCTGATGGCATTGTACCCTCTCTGTCAAGACACGTGTTCTTGAGTGCAAGAAGTTTCCTCTCAAAGAACGCTCTCTCCTTATCCTAATAAGGCGCATGTTTTGTAGTCAAATGCCTCTGCAACTTATTTTGTTTCATAGACTCCATAGAAAGCACTTCGAAACAAATCACACACTGAGGCCTCTGTGCCCCACTTTTATCCACCACGTCGTAAAATCCAAGGTCCAGAAATTTATCCTGGTAAGAACGTTCTCGAGATTGCTGGTGGCCGGCGCTGCCATCACAAATAAGGTCTCGAGTCATACGTGGAGAGTGAATAGATGTTAATGATAGAGTCAGAGTCTGAGTCTGAGAGGCCGTGGATCAAACCACTAATTTCCCGCCAAAATGAACCGCTCTTCAGCGAGCCCGCGCATCGGCTGGATCCCATTCAAGTGTCATGTTGTGCCGGTTCCCATACTTTGAACGAACCATTATATTACATCCCGTAAAAGCGAACACGATCGAAAATAGACAATTTTTTTTCGCTGCAAGCGGACGCCCGCGACCCCACGAAATTTGCTCGGCGACCCACTTGGGGTCGCGCCCCCAGTTTGAAAAACCAAGTTCCAGGAGGAGCTCCTAATGGAGCTGCACACACACATCTCACACACGTGGACATACAAACAAATTAACAAAACGGACTGTAAGATGAGACAAAATTGTCACTGACCTTGGGGAAAGTGTGGTCACTGTGGATACCAGCAATGAAAAGACAATGTCATGGGGCATTTCTTAAAGAGGATTTTCCTTTTCTCCTTCCTTGAATACCAACTTAAGGGAAAGTTGATTCCACAGGGGTGTGGAGATTAACAAACGAAGGCCAGCATTCATTCTGGATTTTGGGAGTTTCACAATGAGGGGTTTGCTGGTGGACCGTGTGTACCCTGCAGAACCTGGGGGGGGGGGTGAATCACGGAAAGAGCAGAGGGTGCAAGACCAGAAACGCGGTGGAGAGAGAGAGAGAGGAGAGAGACGAGGAGAGAGAGAGAGAGACAGAGACAGACAGACGACAGACAGACAGACAGACAGACAGGACAGACAGACAGACAGACAGACAGACAGACAGACAGACAGACAGACAACACGGAACCACAGACCTGTTAGCGATGGTGAAATGATAGACCCATTGACTCTGCTTCATCACGAGAGATTCAATGATCTTGAAGGCCTTTCTTTCAACGGCGCCAAGTTGGGAAAGATGTGTGATAGGGAGGCCAGCCAGAGGGGAGAGCAGTAAACCATCAAGCTGTGGATGAAAGCCTTGTCGGTGGACAGGAGCTCAGGTGTGCCTAGGAAGGACTCTGTATGACAGAAGATGCCAGTCGGCGTTTGACTTTGGAAGCCATTTTGAAATGTGGTTTGCCCGAGAGAGATCATCGCTGAGAGTGAGACCAAGAATTTGAGTGACTTAACCTCTTTGAGAGGGTTGTTGAGAAAGTAGATGGGAGGGTTTGCGGTGCGTTCCTTTTGGAGAGAGAGGGTGAGTCTGTGAGATTTCTCAGGATTAAAAGACATATTCCAAGTGTTTGATCAGTTTGTGATTTTTGTCAAGTCTAAGGAGAAGGAAGAGAAGACTGTCTGTCAGAAGGATGAGGCAAGTCACGGCAGAGAGTGGAGTCATCAGCAAATAAATAACGAGGATTTTCCAGAGTCAGTGAGATCATTGATTAAGATTAGGAATAATATTGGGCCTAGAACACTGTTTTGGGGTTACTCCAGCCTTGACAGGGGAGGAGGTGAAATGGTTCCGTTGAAAGCCACACATTGTGTACGAGAGTGGATGAAGTCAGCAATGTTAGAGTGGAGTTGGCTTTGGATTCCAATGGCAGACAGTTTGGAGAGCAAGGCAGGATGCCAGACTATCAAAAGCTGAGATATGTCCAGAGGAGACGACCCTGATCTCGTTGTCTGATATTGAGGGCCTCCATCCATTGTTAAGAGAGTCGAAGCAACATGTCCAAGGCAAAGTGACCAGGTTCTGATCCAAATCGAATATCTGAGACGAGACTGCTGGAGAAAAGGAATGATTTATGTCAACTACGATGATGGACTCTGTGACTTGCTGATTGATTGGAAGTAAGCTATTGGTCTGTAGTTAAGGGATACCTTTTTGCACTTTTTAATTTCTGCTGTGATGGTAGATTTCCAAGCAGATGGAAGATGACCTATGGTTAAATGACAGGGTGAAAAGGCGAGAAACAGGAAGTGCAAGAGCAGCAGAGCAAGTTTGTGGGACACTTAAGCTGATGCCGTCCAGTTCAGTTGTAGAGTCAGAGTCAGAGTCTCGGGTTGCCGAAAACTTTCCACCTTCTCAGCAGTTGGGTACAACTGAGAAGGATGGTTAGAGAGGGGTGAGGGACACAACATTTTGAGGCAAAACAGAATTGAGGCATTTGGCCTTCTCAGGAACAGTCAGTTGTGGTGCCATTTGAAATGAGGAAAGGGGAGCATACTCCAGAGACAGACTTAACAAGGACCATCAGGTATTAGAGGGGGGGAGGTAAATTTGAACGTTCATTCTTGAGGTTGGACAGATGTTTTTCTGGCTCTCCTGAGAGTGGACACAACTTGTTTCTGGCTTTGTGGAATGATCTGAGATTGCCTTCAGTTATATTTGCCTTCCAGGAGGGGAATGTAAGTTTCTTTGAAAGCAACTCCTCATACAGGATTCAGAGTATCAAGGTGGTAGGATGGCTAAGATAACTCAAGATGAGATGGATGATCTGTACATAAAAGAGAGCGGGTTTCTGTCGAAGAATTCCCAGGTTGAACTCATATCAGAGAGATGCTGATCTTCGCAAGCACATGACCAGATGAGCCAATTGGGGCATCGGACAAGCAACATACATTGGCGGGGGGAAGTTGTCGTCACCAAATCCAGAAGGGAAGATTTGCCATTGGAGAAATCTGGGTGGAAAATTCACGGATCGAGTCAGGCCCATGGAGTCACAGAAGTACTTTGCTGAAGTGTCATGGCTGGTGAGAGAGGTACCAACATCAGCCATTATCATGGTAATGATTGAAATCACCAGATATGAGGAGAGAGAGTTGGATAGTGATCAAAAGTTGGTCCATGTTGTCTAAGAAAGAGATGTAGATGGTGTCGCAATGTTGGGAGGACAGTACAACACATAGACACACATGAGGTGGGAGCAGAGAGGAAATCGAAGCCAGAGGTATTCCTGGGGTTAGGAGGTGTAAGAACAGTATACAGGAGTGAGAAATGCAGTTTTCCCATATACAGTCCAACTCCGCTGCCAGGACGGGTTTCAGGTTGATAAAACTGGATGAGACAATAGCCAGGAAGAGACACTAAAAGTCAGGGACATCCTGTGTGAGGAAGGATTCTGTTAAACAGATGATGTTCGGTTTATCGGCAGTGGCCTGGATTGAGAGAGATATTAGGTTGGAATGGGAGGCACGGATGTTTTGAGGTTCACACAGTTAGGACAGTGGGAGAAGAGCTGCTGATAGGATGTCGGGATGTAGAAAGGAGACAGTGTGGGGCAGGGGGAATCCAAAGGGGAGAGGTGTGGGAGGGTGTGAAGCCAGGAGGGGCAGAGTGTAACTGGGGTAAGAAGGGGGTAAGCTGAGAGGGGACATGATGAGGTGGATGTTGGGAGGGGGCAGGATGGATGAGGGTGGAGCAGATGGAGGGGGTGGTACTGACATAGAGGGGTAATTGACACCATGGATAGACGTGAATGAGAAATTTTTGGCGTGGCACACAGCCTTTTGCAAATTGAGGCCTCAGGATTCCCAGACTGGATAACTGTGACAGATTTCCTGGTTGGGGTGTTGTGTGAGAATGTTTTTGGTTGAAGGCATGGAGGAAAATTTGGCTGTGTGTGATCTCTCATCTCCTCTTCCCATCCAGGCTGGAGTTCCTCCAGGCAGCATTCTGGCCCTGTGCCTTTTTTGTTTTCACCAATGATCTCTCAGATTCTTTGGAAAATCCTCTTTATCTCTTTGCTTATGACTCCACCCTCTGCTGTACCATCTCTCATCCCTCTGATTGGCAAGCAGCAGCCTCTTCACTACCTGCAGATCTGGAAAAAATCACATGCTGGTCAAACACTTGGAATATGTCTTTCACTCCTGACAAATCTCACACTCACCATGTCTCTCCGAAAGGCCATCTGGAAAACCCCCATATACTTTCTCAAAAATCCTCTTGAAGAAGTCCTTTCATTCAAGCTTTTGGGCCTCACTATCTGCCACGACCTTCTTGGGAAAGCCACATCTCCATGCTGGCCTCCAAAGCCAGTCGCCACACTGGGCATCCTACATCGTTCAAAGTCAAAGTTCTTCCTTTGCATATCTGAGCTTCTAACCACTTAACTAGCTTTCATCCACAGTCTGATGAAGTATGCTCTCCCTCTGTGGTGGTGCTCCTGCCTCACACCTAGCTTGGCTTCATGCTGTGGAAACCAAGGCTTTTAGGATCATTGGTATTTCTGTGATGAAGCTGAGTCTTTGGGTTTCTCACTCTCTCAGTGCAGTCAGGTCGGTGGTCTTTCTGTCTTCTACCATCTCCTTTCCGGCCTTGCCATGTTGCTCTGTCTGTGATCTGTCCCTCCCCCCTATGTTCTTCAGGCACTCAAGTGTCTACCAATAACCCCTTATGGTGGAGCTATCAAAATGAAGAATCACTGCTCACTTCACTCTTTCATTCCTCTTTCTTTTTCCCACCTCTGGAGAAAACTCCCACACACTCTCTTCAATCCCACATCTCCCTCCAGGTCTTTCAAAACAGCTGTTTACCACCATCTCATATCTTCCCCCCCCATGCAAACCATGATATTTTATACCCCCGTTAATCCACCCAAGTCCATCTCTTTCAAATTCCCTGTTTTCCTTCCTGAAATCCTGTAGTACCAACTTGTTTACCCATGTACCCCGCCCATACATCTGCCTTCTACAGATCTTCCTATTGTCTCTGTTCCTCACTATTTTGTGCTTCCCTCTCCTGCCCCTCATCTCCTACCTTGTCATGTTTCTGTGTATTAGCTCTTACACGCACCTCAACATGGTCTACAAAAAATATAAATAAAAAGGAGGCTGGATGAACGAAGCGTTTAGGAGTGAGAAGGTTTTGGGAAATAATCCTCGTCAAAGAGAAAAGGAAGAGATTTTGATGAATAAGAATAATGAATGTGTTGTTCCTGTTGGAGTAATAAGCAGAGTGAGATATTTCAAAATACATTTTAGAATTTTTTTTAATGTGTGAAGAGGATTTAAGGAAGAGAAATGTTTTTTCGGTTTGGTGATATTGCGAAGAAGGATAGGAAAATGAGTAACTGAGCACTGAGATTGGAATTGAGATTTTTTTTTCTGATGTTGTTATTTGTTGTTGGGTTTTTTGCGAGTGTTTTTCCTGTTTTTTTTTTATCCGTGTGAAGGAGAGATATTTTGTTTGAATTTTTTAGAGGAAGGAGGGGAAATGGATTGTGCTGAGGGATCAGTGGTAACAATAACTGGAATAAAGGGGGCAAAAACGAGGAAAAAAAACGGAGGGGGAGCACAATTAACCATCACAAGTAGATCCGATGTAACTCGGGAGACAAATTAAATGATTCAACACGCAAGACACCTTTTTGGAGAAAAATTGATGAAAACACAAATACAAAAAACAGGAATAAAAATGAAACAGTAAAACACAACGCAAATGCTCGGGGAACATAGCTTAGAAGAACTGGTAGGAGAGAGCACCGATCAGTCGTCACGTGTGCCATTCCCCGAACCGGAAGTGACTTCCGAAACAAACCACTTGAAGTTGTTAAATCACTCAAACTTTTGGGCCTCATGATCAGCCATGATCTTTTTGGCAGACCAGATCTCCAAGATGGCTCCCAAAGCCAGCTGCGACTGGTCAACCTTCGTCATGCAAGGTTGTGCCTTTGCCAGTCTGAATGTTTTGACAGCCTACAAGGTCTTCATTCGTAGCTTGTGGAATACTGCTCTCCCTTTTTGGCTGGTGCCCTGCCTCACACCTTGCCCTTCTTGATGCTGTGGAAAGCAAGGCCCTTAAATCATTGGGTCTCCTGTGGCAAAACTGAGTGTCTCGGCCTGTTACTTTCTCATCACAGAGAGCTTTCTGACCTCTCTGTATTCCACTGCCTCCTTTTAAAAATCTTGCACCTCTGCCCTGTGTTGGCTCTGTCCCTCAAAGATTTCTGCACAGCACACCCAGTCTGCCAGTAACCCTCTTCTTGATCAATCCACAAAATTCAGGCTCACTGCTTAACTCCACTCATTTGTTCCTCTTCTCTCGTCCTTCGGATCAACTTCCCCAGTCCGTTCAGTTCCATTCTTCCCTTGAGGGCTTCAAGACGGCTGTTCACCACTACCAAGGATCATCCGCTATCCATATTCACACGATTTCTTCTATCCCAAATTACTTCATTCCAAGTACTCCCTTTTCCCAGGTTATTTTGATTTTCTCGGTCCCCTCTCCCTCATCCTGTTAGTTGTCGTTCCGTTTGTTCCTTTTCTCTTTCAGCCCCGTTTTCGTCTTCCTCTTCTTGCTGTGTTTCATTCAGCTTGTGTGCAGCTTGTTCACCCCATGTGTTCCTTCTCCCTCTCCTCTTGATATCACTTCGCTCTACTGTTGGTGTTTCCCGATTTTTATTTTGTTCTCTTCCATTCTGATCTCATGCTTCCATAAGCCTCGATCATGTATACACACAAAAAAGTGTTAAATGAGAGTGTGACTTCTGATTTAAGTGGAAAAGGAAGGTTACGTCAGATATTTAATTGTGGTGTACCTCTTCATGTCTTTCCGGAAAGATCCAAAAGTGTCATTGCTTTTGGACAGCATGGTCTGGAAGTCCCGATCTTTTCAGAGTAACCACCAGCTGAAAGGACAGTAAACATGTTTTGCACAGTTCAGTGGAAAACATATCTCACAAAAAACAACCACAGGGGGCAATGCTCACACAGAATTTTAAAGTTTCAGTCTTGTGACGTGTTCTTCTCTTTCAAAATGGCTTCTTTCTTTTACAAGAAGTTAAAGCCCAAGTAAAATTGTGAAAAAGTAAGCACAAGCACTTTCACCCAAAACACTAAAATACGTGCTCTTGCAAAACTATGAAAACCTTCTCCAATCAAGCAATACACATGCACATTGGCCCTGAGGCTAATGCATTGGTCTTGTAAGGTATACTTGGTTTTCTGCCTTAATGACATGATCAGGAAGACAAAAAAACCCTTTTAAAATGCAAGCCTTTAGTTTAGCCAGTGTAATGTTTGATTTGACTATTCATGAAGAGTACTTTCAGCAAATGTCTGATTAACATGACATGTCATCACTGATATCAGATGAGAATGGCCAGTCAGTGGACGAAGAGAAGAAAAAAACCATCTACAGTATGTGGGAGAAATCTTCCACAAAAACAAGAAGCAAATTCTAAAGACTTTCACTCAAAATAAATATAAATAATACAGTAATATATAATTTTGGAAGGATTTCCGGTCAGGTTGATCCATATGGAAGTCGTTTTTGGAACTGCTCCTTCCACCTCAAAGCTAACTTTTCCGAACTGGATCCGTCATGTTTTTTTTTGTGGATTTTCATCCCTGTATTGCTGTTTGTGTTTCATCCAATTTTCCGGTGTTAAATCTCTATTATAATACCAAGCTTGCACACTAAAAACTCGGCTCCGCCGTCACACGATCACTATGAAACTGCTGTGGCACTTAGCGGACATGCCGAGAATGTTTGGGAAGTCTTGGCGTTCCATAGTACCACTTGCATTTTGCACAATGCGTATTTTTGTCATTCCCCGTGTACGGTCTGTCGTCTGCTACCAGCTATGTTGTACTGCTATAGTTACCTTACTACTTGGTGCGTCCCGTGCATGTGCACGGGTATCGCTAGTAGTACCTTATTGTGTTGTATTGTCGAATTTGTTTTATGTAGCTCCGGCCTACTCCTCAGATAACCGCCAAGCAAAATCTTGTCTCTGTTTTGACATTACGTTTCTCGTTCCGCTTCTCCCCTCCTTCCCCCCCCTCCTCCCCAGTTTTGTCTTTCCTGCCTTTTCAAAGTTTATCCTAATCTTCCTTCTACCTTGTACTTCCTCTTCTTCAGGATCAACTTCCGTCCTTGGGATCAACTACCCAGTCCGTTCAGTTCCATTCTTCCCTTGAGGGCTTCAGACAGCTGTTCACCATTACCTAGGATCATCCGCTATCCATATTCACATGATTTTTCTGTCCCCAAATTACTTCATTTCCAAGTACTCCCTTTTCCCAGGTTATTTTTGATTTTCTCGGTCCCCTCTCCCTCATTCCTGTTTGTTAGTTGTCGTTCCGTTTGTTCCTTTCTCTTTCAGCCACGTTTTCCCATTCCTCTCTTGCTGTGTTTCATTCAGCTTGTGTTGCAGCTTGTTCACCCATGTGTCCTTCTCCCTCTCCTCTTGATATCACTTGCATCTGCTGTTGGTGTTTCCCGATTTTTATTTTTGTTCTTTCCATTCTGATCTCGTGCTTCCATAAGCCTCAATCATGTATACACAAAAAAAGTGTTTCATTCAAATTTATTTATTACTCCCTTTTTCTTTTTGTCTCCAAACGTCATCTTCATTGAAGGAACGCTTCTCCCTCTTCTTTTAAAAGCTTTACAAAATACCATAAAATGCTTCACTTTCCCTTATTTCTCCATCAAGTGTACCCCAACATGTTTTTCTTCATCATTTATATTCCTCCTCTTCTTCAACTTCATCGGAAGGAATGTTTTCAAGCGGTGTAATCAAGAGCTTTGTCCATCAACCATCCCCACTATCTCAGCCCCACCTTTCTCAGTACCTTCAACAAAATTATTTCTAACCTCCCATGATATCTGTCTCCATATGACAAGTTTGGGAACCTTGAAAAGACCAGTTTGCGAGGTTGTCTGATCATGACAATCAAATCCTCTGCACATCCTTTTACAGTGTCAACCCTCCGGTCTGTACCATCTCGCAGTCTCCTACAAGCCTGTGGTCCTTCCAACCCCACCACTTATATGTGTCTCCCTCTGCAGCATCTCTCACTTCATGTCCCTCTTTCTGCATCCCCCTCATCCCACCTCTCATAGCTTTCCCCTATCCTGACCCTTCAAGTTCCCCCTCGTCCACCTACCTCAAAGTTTCCTCCTTCTCCTGCCCCCCTCCTCAAGCTCCCACTTATCGCACCCCTCAAAGATTCATTCTCTTTCCTGCCCTCTCACTCTTTCCCCCCTCATCCACTCTCAGAGTGCTGTACCTCTCGGAGAGACAGTGAGGGGCGGGAGATTCCCCTTACCTGCCCTCTCCCAGCCTCCCCCCCATCCTGCATCATCTCAATTCACCCCCCCCCACCCACCACTTGCACTTCATCCACCCAGCTTCCCCTTCTCCAGGCCCACACCTGCCCAGCTTCCCTCTGCACACACCCTCACAGCTTCCCCTTCCCTGCACCACCAATTCATTCTAGTCCACACCCCCAGCTTTACTTGATGCTTCCAGTCTTGCTCTACAGATGTGAGACTTGGACTCTGACCAGCATCTGAGATGGAGACTTAATTCCTTTGGTAACCAGGTCTCTTCGGGAGAATCCTTGGTGATTGCTGGTCTGACTTTGTGTCCAACGAGCGGTTACTGAGAGACTCAATAGATTTGTTACCTGCATAGTCTCATGAGCGTCAGTCTGCAGCTGCAGCTGTATGAACATGTGGCTCGTTTTCCTGATGCGTGATCACTGTCTTCACCAGAATTCTCTCAGCGAGGGAGCTCATGAGTGGAGGAGGCCAATGGGCCGACCACGTGCCTCATAGTTGCAGCAGATTGATCAGCATCTCAAAGAGATGGAGATGGGCCAGGTATCTGCCTGGAGGATGGCCAGACGGAGGCTTCTGGAGTACTGGCAGAAAGTGGACGCAGCAAACGCGCTGCTCCGGCGAACCCCATCCATGACCTGACATGACTCTCCAGCTTTGCCCACACCATACCTCCAGATTTGCCCCAGCTTCACCCAGCCCAAATCAAATGCTTCAATTCTGTTTGTTTCCAAATCTTGTGTCCCCAAACCTCGCTCTCTGTATCTATGTCCCCAGTCACACACCCAACTGTTCTTTGGAGTCTGTGTATTTTGCACCTGAGAAGGAGTTGTTGGAATTGTGCATCTGGAATGGTGCGTCAGCTCAGTTCCTAAAAACCTGTACTGTTACACATCTCTTTCTACCTTTTCACCTATAATTTGTCTGAGGTCATACTATCTCTCTCTTTTATTCGTGGAGAAGTAGATGACAATGCCAGGATCATATCATGCTCCATTTCTAGGCGATTTCTGTACTGTGGTTTAATCACCACCATGGTGGAGAACGACTGCTTACAAAAGTATGATTAAGGATATGACATGAGAACCTTAATGGCGCGCCGTGACAGGGTCGGGTACGATGGCAACATTGTGCACCAGAATGTCGACAATGAATTCGTCCGCGCAAGAGCCTGCGCTCCTGAATCCTGCTGGAGCTGTAC
>CM068965.1:1996368-2008069 GCA_035128595.1 Eptatretus atami | reverse complement strand
TGTACAAGCTCTTCCTGTGCTGTTACATCTTCATCAGCAATCAAGTCCAGTGGAGCCGTGAAAGGGTCCCAAACCACAGAAAAGGACTGCACATCCAGCTCAGGGAAATAGTGCTTGAACTGTTCAATGAGAGACCGAAGTAACGTGCTATCTCCCCAGTAGACTGTCGAGCTCAGTATCATCGTACTGGCAGGTCGTTAGATGCTCCACCAGACGGGGGAAAAGGCTGAAGCGCTTAACACTGCTTTGTCTGCCAGTAATTTTAGAGTTGCCAGAAATCCGCTCATTTTGTCGTGAAAAATCATGAGGTTGGCATCTTTGCCTTGGAGGAGTGGTTGAGGACATTGAGATGTTCAAAGATGTCAACGAGATAGCACAGTTCTGACAGCCAGAGTCCGATCAAGCAACGCCACCCATGCCGTTTTCCCTTGTGTGCGTAGGAACTCCTTGAGTTCATCTTTGAGCTCACAAACGCGCAGAAGAAGGTTTCCTCAAGATAACCATCTGACTTGAGTGTAGAATAGTAAATTCTTATGGTCGGCGTCCATCTCCTGGCAGAATAGCCTGAATAACCTAGTGTTGAGGGCGCTCGATTTGATGTGATTCACCATTTTTAAGACTTCTGAGAGCACGCTCTGCAAGGTTTCTGGCAAAGTACGAGAGGCGAGTGCTTCTCGGTGAATCATGCAGTGTACCATGGGAGTCTGAGGAGCCACCTCAAGCAATTTAGCCTTGAATCCAGAACGCATCCTAACATTGCTGGCGCACCATCTATTGTAAACCGAACAACTTTCCGAAGTCCAGATCATTGTCACGATAAAACTGCTCTACTTTCCCAAAAATGTCCTCGCCTTTGGTGGTGGCCTCCAATGGTTTGATGAGCAGAGGCTCATCGACAAAGTTATCAGCCTTGATGAAGCGGACCCTGACGATTGAGTTGCGCGTACGATGCGATATCAGTGGACTCGTCCAACTGTATGGCGTGCCACGGCGATTCCTTGATCTTCTGTACGACCTGAGCTGTTACGTCCAGACTCATATCTTCAATTCTGCGTTGGATGGTGTTGTCAGAGAGAGGTATAACTGCCAGTTTCTTCGCCGCT
The DNA here is from genome assembly GCA_035128595.1 of Eptatretus atami. Taxonomy (NCBI): domain Eukaryota; kingdom Metazoa; phylum Chordata; class Myxini; order Myxiniformes; family Myxinidae; genus Eptatretus; species Eptatretus atami. The sequence goes on along the minus strand of CM068965.1, from coordinate 2,006,966 downwards.
TCCTCCCCAACCATCAGAGATACCAGTCCTTTGCACATGCAGCACGAGTTCTTCCGCAATGGAAGAGCTTTTTAGTCTTGGCAACATGGAGCGACACTCGATACGAGGCCTCTAATGCCCGAGAATTGGTCTGATGGCATTGTACCCTCTCTGTCAAGACACGTGTTCTTGAGTGCAAGAAGTTTCCTCTCAAAGAACGCTCTCTCCTTATCCTAATAAGGCGCATGTTTTGTAGTCAAATGCCTCTGCAACTTATTTTGTTTCATAGACTCCATAGAAAGCACTTCGAAACAAATCACACACTGAGGCCTCTGTGCCCCACTTTTATCCACCACGTCGTAAAATCCAAGGTCCAGAAATTTATCCTGGTAAGAACGTTCTCGAGATTGCTGGTGGCCGGCGCTGCCATCACAAATAAGGTCTCGAGTCATACGTGGAGAGTGAATAGATGTTAATGATAGAGTCAGAGTCTGAGTCTGAGAGGCCGTGGATCAAACCACTAATTTCCCGCCAAAATGAACCGCTCTTCAGCGAGCCCGCGCATCGGCTGGATCCCATTCAAGTGTCATGTTGTGCCGGTTCCCATACTTTGAACGAACCATTATATTACATCCCGTAAAAGCGAACACGATCGAAAATAGACAATTTTTTTTCGCTGCAAGCGGACGCCCGCGACCCCACGAAATTTGCTCGGCGACCCACTTGGGGTCGCGCCCCCAGTTTGAAAAACCAAGTTCCAGGAGGAGCTCCTAATGGAGCTGCACACACACATCTCACACACGTGGACATACAAACAAATTAACAAAACGGACTGTAAGATGAGACAAAATTGTCACTGACCTTGGGGAAAGTGTGGTCACTGTGGATACCAGCAATGAAAAGACAATGTCATGGGGCATTTCTTAAAGAGGATTTTCCTTTTCTCCTTCCTTGAATACCAACTTAAGGGAAAGTTGATTCCACAGGGGTGTGGAGATTAACAAACGAAGGCCAGCATTCATTCTGGATTTTGGGAGTTTCACAATGAGGGGTTTGCTGGTGGACCGTGTGTACCCTGCAGAACCTGGGGGGGGGGGTGAATACGGAAAGAGCAGAGGGTGCAAGACCAGAAACGCGGTGGAGAGAGAGAGAGAGGAGAGAGACGAGGAGAGAGAGAGAGAGAGAGAGACAGACAGACGACAGACAGACAGACAGACAGACAGGACAGACAGACAGACAGACAGACAGACAGACAGACAGACAGACAGACAACACGGAACCACAGACCTGTTAGCGATGGTGAAATGATAGACCCATTGACTCTGCTTCATCACGAGAGATTCAATGATCTTGAAGGCCTTTCTTTCAACGGCGCCAAGTTGGGAAAGATGTGTGATAGGGAGGCCAGCCAGAGGGGAGAGCAGTAAACCATCAAGCTGTGGATGAAAGCCTTGTCGGTGGACAGGAGCTCAGGTGTGCCTAGGAAGGACTCTGTATGACAGAAGATGCCAGTCGGCGTTTGACTTTGGAAGCCATTTTGAAATGTGGTTTGCCCGAGAGAGATCATCGCTGAGAGTGAGACCCAAGAATTTGAGTGACTTAACCTCTTTGAGAGGGTTGTTGAGAAAGTAGATGGGAGGGTTTGCGGTGCGTTCCTTTTGGAGAGAGAGGGTGAGTCTGTGAGATTTCTCAGGATTAAAAGACATATTCCAAGTGTTTGATCAGTTTGTGATTTTTGTCAAGGTCTAAGGAGAAGGAAGAGAAGACTGTCTGTCAGAAGGATGAGGCAAGTCACGGCAGAGAGTGGAGTCATCAGCAAATAAATAACGAGGATTTTCCAGAGTCAGTGAGATCATTGATTAAGATTAGGAATAATATTGGGCCTAGAACACTGTTTTGGGGTACTCCAGCCTTGACAGGGGAGGAGGTGAAATGGTTCCGTTGAAAGCCACACATTGTGTACGAGAGTGGATGAAGTCAGCAATGTTAGAGTGGAGTTGGCTTTGGATTCCAATGGCAGGACAGTTTGGAGAGCAAGGCAGGATGCCAGACTATCAAAAGCTGAGATATGTCCAGAGGAGACGACCCTGATCTCGTTGTCTGATATTTGAGGGCCTCCATCCATTGTTAAGAGAGTCGAAGCAACATGTCCAAGGCAAAGTGACCAGGTTCTGAATCCAAATCGAATACTGAGACGAGACTGCTGGAGAAAAGGAATGATTTATGTCAACTACGATGATGGACTCTGTGACCTTGCTGATTGATGGAAGTAAGCTAATTGGTCTGTAGTTAAGGGATACCTTTTTGCACTTTTTAATTTCTGCTGTGATGGTAGATTTCCAAGCAGATGGAAGATGACCTATGGTTAAATGACAGGGTGAAAAGGCAGAAACAGGAAGTGCAAGAGCAGCAGAGCAAGTTTGTGGGACACTTAAGCTGATGCCGTCCAGTTCAGTTGTAGAGTCAGAGTCAGAGTCTCGGGTTGCCGAAAACTTTCCACCTTCTCAGCAGTTGGGTACAACTGAGAAGGATGGTTAGAGAGGGTGAGGGACACAACATTTTGAGGCAAACAGAATTGAGGCATTTGGCCTTCTCAGGAACAGTCAGTTGTGGTGCCATTTGAAATGAGGAAAGGGGAGCATACTCCAGAGACAGACTTAACAAGGACCATCAGGTATTAGAGGGGGGGAGGTAAATTTGAACGTTCATTCTTGAGGTTGGACAGATGTTTTTCTGGCTCTCCTGAGAGTGGACACAACTTGTTTCTGGCTTTGTGGAATGATCTGAGATTGCCTTCAGTTATATTTTGCCTTCCAGGAGGGGAATGTAAGTTTCTTTGAAAGCAACTCCTCATACAGGATTCAGAGTATCAAGGGTGGTAGGATGGCTAAGATAACTCAAGATGAGATGGATGATCTGTACATAAAAGAGAGCGGGTTTCTGTCGAAGAATTCCCAGGTTGAACTCATATCAGAGAGATGCTGATCTTCGCAAGCACATGACCAGATGAGCCAATTGGGGCATCGGACAAGCAACATACATTGGCGGGGGGAAGTTGTCGTCACCAAATCCAGAAGGGAAGATTTGCCATTGGGAGAAATCTGGGTGGAAAATTCACGGATCGAGTCAGGCCCATGGAGTCACAGAAGTACTTTGCTGAAGTGTCATGGCTGGTGAGAGAGGTACCAACATCAGCCATTATCATGGTAATGATTGAAATCACCAGATATGAGGAGAGAGAGTTGGATAGTGATCAAAAGTTGGTCCATGTTGTCTAAGAAAGAGATGTAGATGGTGTCGCAATGTTGGGAGGACAGTACAACACATAGACACACATGAGGTGGGAGCAGAGAGGAAATCGAAGCCAGAGGTATTCCTGGGGTTAGGAGGTGTAAGAACAGTATACAGGAGTGAGAAATGCAGTTTTCCCATATACAGTCCAACTCCGCTGCCAGGACGGGTTTCAGGTTGATAAAACTGGATGAGACAATAGCCAGGAAGAGACACTAAAAGTCAGGGACATCCTGTGTGAGGAAGGATTCTGTTAAACAGATGATGTTCGGTTTATCGGCAGTGGCCTGGATTGAGAGAGATATTAGGTTGGAATGAGGCACGGATGTTTGAGGTTCACACAGTTAGGACAGTGGGAGAAGAGCTGCTGATAGGATGTCGGGATGTAGAAAGGAGACAGTGTGGGGCAGGGGGAATCCAAAGGGGAGAGGGTGTGGGAGGGTGTGAAGCCAGGAGGGGCAGAGTGTAACTGGGGTAAGAAGGGGGTAAGCTGAGAGGGGACATGATGAGGTGGATGTTGGGAGGGGGCAGGATGGATGAGGGTGGAGCAGATGGAGGGGGTGGTACTGACATAGAGGGGTAATTGACACCATGGATAGACGTGAATGAGAAATTTTTGGCGTGTGCACACAGCCTTTTGCAAATTGAGGCCTCAGGATTCCCAGACTGGATAACCTGTGACAGATTTCCTGGTTGGGGTGTTGTGTGAGAATGTTTTTGGTTGAAGGCATGAGGAAAATTTGGCTGTGTGTGATCTCTCATCTCCTCTTCCCATCCAGGCTGGAGTTCCTCCAGGCAGCATTCTGGCCCTGTGCCTTTTTTGTTTTCACCAATGATCTCTCAGATTCTTTGGAAAATCCTCTTTATCTCTTTGCTTATGACTCCACCCTCTGCTGTACCATCTCTCATCCCTCTGATTGGCAAGCAGCAGCCTCTTCACTACCTGCAGATCTGGAAAAAATCACATGCTGGTCAACACTTGGAATATGTCTTTCACTCCTGACAAATCTCACACTCACCATGTCTCTCCGAAAGGCCATCTGGAAAACCCCCATATACTTTCTCAAAAATCCTCTTGAAGAAGTCCTTTCATTCAAGCTTTTGGGCCTCACTATCTGCCACGACCTTTCTTGGGAAAGCACATCTCCATGCTGGCCTCCAAAGCCAGTCGCCACACTGGGCATCCTACATCGTTCAAAGTCAAAGTTCTTTCCTTTGCATATCTGAGCTTCTAACCACTTAACTAGCTTTCATCCACAGTCTGATGAAGTAATGCTCTCCCTCTGTGGTGGTGTCCTGCCTCACACCTAGCTTGGCTTCATGCTGTGGAAACCAAGGCTTTTAGGATCATTGGTATTTCTGTGATGAAGCTGAGTCTTTGGGTTCTCACTCTCTCAGTGCAGTCAGGTCGGTGGTCTTTCTGTCTTCTACCATCTCCTTTCCGGCCTTGCCCATGTTGCTCTGTCTGTGATCTGTCCCTCCCCCCTATGTTCTTCAGGCACTCAAGGTGTCTACCAATAACCCCTTATGGTGGAGCTATCAAAATGAAGAATCACTGCTCACTTCACTCTTTCATTCCTCTTTCTTTTTCCCACCTCTGGAGAAAACTCCCACACACTCTCTTCAATCCCACATCTCCCTCCAGGTCTTCAAAACAGCTGTTTACCACCATCTCATATCTTCCCCCCCATGCAAAACCATGATATTTTATACCCCCGTTAATCCACCCCAAGTCCATCTCTTTCAAATTCCCTGTTTTCCTTCCTGAAATCCTGTAGTACCAACTTGTTTACCCATGTACCCCGCCCATACATCTGCCTTCTACAGATCTTCCTATTGTCTCTGTTCCTCACTATTTTGTGCTTCCCTCTCCTGCCCCTCATCTCCTACCTTGTCATGTTTCTGTGTATTAGCTCTTACACGCACCTCAACATGGTCTACAAAAAATATAAATAAAAAGGAGGCTGGATGAACGAAGCGTTTAGGAGTGAGAAGGTTTTGGGAAATAATCCTCGTCAAAGAGAAAAGGAAGAGATTTTGATGAATAAGAATAATGAATGTGTTGTTCCTGTTGGAGTAATAAGCAGAGTGAGATATTTCAAAATACATTTTAGAATTTTTTTTAATGTGTGAAGAGGATTTAAGGAAGAGAAATGTTTTATTCGGTTTGGTGATATTGCGAAGAAGGATAGGAAAATGAGTAACTGAGCACTGAGATTGGAATTGAGATTTTTTTTTCTGATGTTGTTATTTGTTGTTGGGTTTTTTGCGAGTGTTTTTCCTGTTTTTTTTTTATCCGTGTGAAGGAGAGATATTTTGTTTGAATTTTTTAGAGGAAGGAGGGGAAATGGATTGTGCTGAGGGATCAGTGGTAACAATACTGGAATAAAGGGGGCAAAAACGAGGAAAAAAAACGGAGGGGAGCACAATTAACCATCACAAGTAGATCCGATGTAACTCGGGAGACAAATTAAATGATTCAACACGCAAGACACCTTTTTGGAGAAAAATTGATGAAAACACAAATACAAAAAACAGGAATAAAAATGAAACAGTAAAACACAACGCAAATGCTCGGGGAACATAGCTTAGAAGAACTGGTAGGAGAGAGCACCGATCAGTCGTCACGTGTGCCATTCCCCGAACCGGAAGTGACTTCCGAAACAAACCACTTGAAGTTGTTAAATCACTCAAACTTTTGGGCCTCATGATCAGCCATGATCTTTTTGGCAGACCAGATCTCCAAGATGGCTCCCAAAGCCAGCTGCGACTGGTCAACCTTCGTCATGCAAGGTTGTGCCTTTGCCAGTCTGAATGTTTTGACAGCCTACAAGGTCTTCATTCGTAGCTTGTGGAATACTGCTCTCCCTTTTTGGCTGGTGCCCTGCCTCACACCTTGCCCTTCTTGATGCTGTGGAAAGCAAGGCCCTTAAATCATTGGGTCTCCTGTGGCAAAACTGAGTGTCTCGGCCTGTTACTTTCTCATCACAGAGAGCTTTCTGACCTCTCTGTATTCCACTGCCTCCTTTTAAAAATCTTGCACCTCTGCCCTGTGTTGGCTCTGTCCCTCAAAGATTTCTGCACAGCACACCCAGTCTGCCAGTAACCCTCTTCTTGATCAATCCACAAAATTCAGGCTCACTGCTTAACTCCACTCATTTGTTCCTCTTCTCTCGTCCTTCGGATCAACTTCCCCAGTCCGTTCAGTTCCATTCTTCCCTTGAGGGCTTCAAGACGGCTGTTCACCACTACAAGGATCATCCGCTATCCATATTCACACGATTTCTTCTATCCCAAATTACTTCATTCCAAGTACTCCCTTTTCCCAGGTTATTTTGATTTTCTCGGTCCCCTCTCCCTCATCCTGTTAGTTGTCGTTCCGTTTGTTCCTTTTCTCTTTCAGCCCCGTTTTCGTCTTCCTCTTCTTGCTGTGTTTCATTCAGCTTGTGTGCAGCTTGTTCACCCCATGTGTTCCTTCTCCCTCTCCTCTTGATATCACTTCGCTCTACTGTTGGTGTTTCCCGATTTTTATTTTGTTCTCTTCCATTCTGATCTCATGCTTCCATAAGCCTCGATCATGTATACACACAAAAAAGTGTTAAATGAGAGTGTGACTTCTGATTTAAGTGGAAAAGGAAGGTTACGTCAGATATTTAATTGTGGTGTACCTCTTCATGTCTTTCCGGAAAGATCCAAAAGTGTCATTGCTTTTGGACAGCATGGTCTGGAAGTCCCGATCTTTTCAGAGTAACCACCAGCTGAAAGGACAGTAAACATGTTTTGCACAGTTCAGTGGAAAACATATCTCACAAAAAACAACCACAGGGGGCAATGCTCACACAGAATTTTAAAGTTTCAGTCTTGTGACGTGTTCTTCTCTTTCAAAATGGCTTCTTTCTTTTACAAGAAGTTAAAGCCCAAGTAAAATTGTGAAAAAGTAAGCACAAGCACTTTCACCCAAAACACTAAAATACGTGCTCTTGCAAAACTATGAAAACCTTCTCCAATCAAGCAATACACATGCACATTGGCCCTGAGGCTAATGCATTGGTCTTGTAAGGTATACTTGGTTTTCTGCCTTAATGACATGATCAGGAAGACAAAAAAACCCTTTTAAAATGCAAGCCTTTAGTTTAGCCAGTGTAATGTTTGATTTGACTATTCATGAAGAGTACTTTCAGCAAATGTCTGATTAACATGACATGTCATCACTGATATCAGATGAGAATGGCCAGTCAGTGGACGAAGAGAAGAAAAAAACCATCTACAGTATGTGGGAGAAATCTTCCACAAAAACAAGAAGCAAATTCTAAAGACTTTCACTCAAAATAAATATAAATAATACAGTAATATATAATTTTGGAAGGACTTCCGGTCAGGTTGATCCATATGGAAGTCGTTTTTGGAACTGCTCCTTCCACCTCAAAGCTAACTTTTCCGAACTGGATCCGTCATGTTTTTTTTTGTGGATTTTCATCCCTGTATTGCTGTTTGTGTTTCATCCAATTTTCCGGTGTTAAATCTCTATTATAATACCAAGCTTGCACACTAAAAACTCGGCTCCGCCGTCACACGATCACTATGAAACTGCTGTGGCACTTAGCGGACATGCCGAGAATGTTTGGGAAGTCTTGGCGTTCCATAGTACCACTTGCATTTTGCACAATGCGTATTTTTGTCATTCCCCGTGTACGGTCTGTCGTCTGCTACCAGCTATGTTGTACTGCTATAGTTACCTTACTACTTGGTGCGTCCCGTGCATGTGCACGGGTATCGCTAGTAGTACCTTATTGTGTTGTATTGTCGAATTTGTTTTATGTAGCTCCGGCCTACTCCTCAGATAACCGCCAAGCAAAATCTTGTCTCTGTTTTGACATTACGTTTCTCGTTCCGCTTCTCCCCTCCTTCCCCCCCCTCCTCCCCAGTTTTGTCTTTCCTGCCTTTTCAAAGTTTATCCTAATCTTCCTTCTACCTTGTACTTCCTCTTCTTCAGGATCAACTTCCGTCCTTGGGATCAACTACCCAGTCCGTTCAGTTCCATTCTTCCCTTGAGGGCTTCAGACAGCTGTTCACCATTACCTAGGATCATCCGCTATCCATATTCACATGATTTTTCTGTCCCCAAATTACTTCATTTCCAAGTACTCCCTTTTCCCAGGTTATTTTTGATTTTCTCGGTCCCCTCTCCCTCATTCCTGTTTGTTAGTTGTCGTTCCGTTTGTTCCTTTCTCTTTCAGCCACGTTTTCCCATTCCTCTCTTGCTGTGTTTCATTCAGCTTGTGTTGCAGCTTGTTCACCCATGTGTCCTTCTCCCTCTCCTCTTGATATCACTTGCATCTGCTGTTGGTGTTTCCCGATTTTTATTTTGTTTCTTTCCATTCTGATCTCGTGCTTCCATAAGCCTCAATCATGGTACTACACAAAAAAAGTGTTTCATTCAAATTTATTTATTTACTCCCTTTTTCTTTTTGTCTCCAAACGTCATCTTCATTGAAGGAACGCTTCTCCCCTCTTCTTTTAAAAGCTTTACGAAATACCATAAAATGCTTCACTTTCCCTTATTTCTCCATCAAGTGTACCCCAACATGTTTTTCTTCATCATTTATATTCCTCCTCTTCTTCAACTTCATCGGAAGGAATGTTTTCAAGCGGTGTAATCAAGAGCTTTGTCCATCAACCATCCCCACTATCTCAGCCCCACCTTTCTCAGTACCTTCAACAAAATTATTTCTAACCTCCCATGATATCTGTCTCCATATGACAAGTTTGGGAACCTTGAAAAGACCAGTTTGCGAGGTTGTCTGATCATGACAATCAAATCCTCTGCACATCCTTTTACAGTGTCAACCCTCCGGTCTGTACCATCTCGCAGTCTCCTACAAGCCTGTGGTCCTTCCAACCCCACCACTTATATGTGTCTCCCTCTGCAGCATCTCTCACTTCATGTCCCTCTTTCTGCATCCCCCTCATCCCACCTCTCATAGCTTTCCCCTATCCTGACCCTTCAAGTTCCCCCTCGTCCACCTACCTCAAAGTTTCCTCCTTCTCCTGCCCCCCTCCTCAAGCTCCCACTTATCGCACCCCTCAAAGATTCATTCTCTTTCCTGCCCTCTCACTCTTTCCCCCCTCATCCACTCTCAGAGTGCTGTACCTCTCGGAGAGACAGTGAGGGGCGGGAGATTCCCCTTACCTGCCCTCTCCCAGCCTCCCCCCCATCCTGCATCATCTCAATTCACCCCCCCCCACCCACCACTTGCACTTCATCCACCCAGCTTCCCCTTCTCCAGGCCCACACCTGCCCAGCTTCCCTCTGCACACACCCTCACAGCTTCCCCTTCCCTGCACCACCAATTCATTCTAGTGCCACACCCCCAGCTTTACTTGATGCTTCCAGTCTTGCTCTACAGATGTGAGACTTGGACTCTGACCAGCATCTGAGATGGAGACTTAATTCCTTTGGTAACCAGGTCTCTTCGGGAGAATCCTTGGTGATTGCTGGTCTGACTTTGTGTCCAACGAGCGGTTACTGAGAGACTCAATAGATTTGTTACCTGCATAGTCTCATGAGCGTCAGTCTGCAGCTGCAGCTGTATGAACATGTGGCTCGTTTTCCTGATGCGTGATCACTGTCTTCACCAGAATTCTCTCAGCGAGGGAGCTCATGAGTGGAGGAGGCCAATGGGCCGACCACGTGCCTCATAGTTGCAGCAGATTGATCAGCATCTCAAAGAGATGGAGATGGGCCAGGTATCTGCCTGGAGGATGGCCAGACGGAGGCTTCTGGAGTACTGGCAGAAAGTGGACGCAGCAAACGCGCTGCTCCGGCGAACCCCATCCATGACCTGACATGACTCTCCAGCTTTGCCCACACCATACCTCCAGATTTGCCCCAGCTTCACCCAGCCCAAATCAAATGCTTCAATTCTGTTTGTTTCCAAATCTTGTGTCCCCAAACCTCGCTCTCTGTATCTATGTCCCCAGTCACACACCCAACTGTTCTTTGGAGTCTGTGTATTTTGCACCTGAGAAGGCGTGTGTTTGGAATTTGTGCATCTGGAATGGATGCGTTCAGATCAGCGTCGTCCTAAAAACTGTACTGTTTACACATCCTCTTTTACCTTTCACCTAAATTTGTCTGAGGTCATACTATCTCTCTCTTTTCCAGTGGAGCCGTGAAAGGGTCCCAAACCACAGAAAAGGACTGCACATCCAGCTCAGGGAAATAGTGCTTGAACTGTTCAATGAGAGACCGAAGGTAACGTGCTATCTCCCCAGTAAGACTGTCGAGCTCAGTATCATCGTACTGGCAGGTCGTTAGATGCTCCACC
>CM068965.1:1942582-1955868 GCA_035128595.1 Eptatretus atami | reverse complement strand
GGCAACTGCAGCTGTTCTGCAGCAATGGAAGTAAATTAAGCCTTGAAAGTTGATGCAAACAATTCCGACAGGTGTCCCAACTTTTGTTGATTAGTTACAACCCTCTGTCTTATAAAAAGCAGTGTTGGAACAGACTGTGTTGCTACACCCTCTGAAGCATTATTTGGACAATATTGCATTGCAGGAAGTAGTATATTGCTATCATAATGGCGAGAAAAAGACAATTAACAAAGGAAGACAGACAGACCATTATAATCCTGAAAAGTGTCGGTCTTTCCTTTCGAGAAATTGCAAAGAAGCCAAGGAGTCAGTGAGTACAGTTTCCGACACCATTAAAAGGCACTTGGAAACTGGAGGAAACTCTGACAGGAAGAGGTCTGGCAGACCCAAGGCCACAACACAATCAGAAGACAAGTTTCTGAGAGTCAACAGCTTGCGTGATAGGCAGCTCACAGGACAGCAGCTTCAAGCACAGCTTAACACTGGTCGAAGTAAGGAAGTCTCAGTTTCAACTGTGAAGAGAAGACTTCGAGCTGCAGGTTTGACAAGTCGAGTGGCAGTAAGAAAGCCATTGCTAAGATGGAAAAATAAGAAAAAGAAGCTTGCCTGGGCCATGAAGCACCGCCAGTAGACTACTGAAAACTGGAAAAAGGTCTTATGGACCGATGAATCAAAATTTGAAATCTTCGGTCATCATGCAGGATTTTTGTACGCCGTCGAGAAGGCGAAAGGATGGTTCCTCAGTGTGTGACACCAACTGTCAAACATGGAGGAAGAAGCGTGATGATTTGGGGCTCTTTTGCTGGATCCAGTCAGCGATTGCACAGAGTGACTGGCACCCTGAACAAAAAGGGCTACCACAGCAGTAGGGTGAATATACTGATTCTGGCTCACTTTTCCCCATGTAAATGAATGGGGGATTTTCAGCGATTCACATTTTTTTTCCCCTAAAATTACACCCCCTTTTTATCCCAAGGTATATTTGTTTGTCTCCCTTTTAACCTAGGGGCATTCTATTCAAATAACCAATGCAACAAGATAAGATTGGTTCAAGTAGTAATGTGGTTTGTTCAAGGTGATTCTGAAGAAATATCTGAAACATGCAAGCCTAGGACACTCTTTTTCAAATAACCAATGCATATTGTTTAGCTCACTCATTGAACCTATAAACATTTGTTCATTCTCATATTCCTTCAATAGTTTAATTTTCTTTGTACAATAATCCATCTAAAATATTTAAAAATAAAACATTTGAATCTTTATATTTTTCAAGATACCCTTTTGTGCCATTATGAAATGATATACTTCTCTTAATGATCTCATCTGACCACTCACTGATTGTATATATTTTTTGTATAAACACACCATAAACAAGTTTTTTTTAATGTTTTCAGTTTGTGCTGTAAAAATGAGGAAGTGTTTTTTTTCGACACGGTCGTGCTGGTAAAATGAGGAAGTGTTTTTTTTCGACATCGTGTGCTGTGAAAAAAACGGAACTATTGTGTGATCGAACACCTCGTGTTTATCTATACCAATTCAGAACACGGACAGGCTTTTAAACATAAGTTTAATTAAGTTAAGCTTCAAGTTTAATCAAGCAAGTAATTAAATCAAGTTTAATCAAGCATTTTAAGTATGTTTCGAAAATGATTCATACAAGAGAATATAATCGCCCAATTATTTTCCAAGCTGTCTCACCAGAAGCGTCATTTCCTGGGCCACACCCGATGTTCTGGAAATTTCCTCATCGCTGCCTTATAAGTGATTCGCCAGACAAAGTTTCTGCCAGACAGGATTTTCATTTTTACAACTGAGGCATCAACGATCGTTTCTCCCAACGAACAAAACAGCTCAACACAAAGCTGGTAAGTTTGTAGATGGTTTTCTCTTTGAACGATGAAGCAAGTGATTATATATTGAATCGTGATAATTCTGATATATATTTTTTTTCCTGGCAGTTCCAGGCAGGAAGAAGAGCAGTTTATATATCACGACGAGGTGCATGGAATTAATTCTCTTGTAGAGGTCGATCATCTGAGAAGAGAATTAATGACTCACACGACGTCTTATCAAGCCCTCTGATCTTTACCATCTTGTACCAATGGTAAAAAAAAACTGAGCCATGGACTTGCTCTCTTCCGATGAAGATAACAGTTCACTACAAAGTTGGTACGTTTTGGTATGGGTTAAGTTCCTCTTTGAACGATGAAGCAAATGATTATAAATTATATCGTGATAATGATAAAATATTTTTTGTTTTGTGGCAGGTGCCTGGATGACGTGGAATTTACATTTGACGATGAGGTGGATGAGATAAATGCCCTTATTGATGAAGTCAGTGATTTTAGAAGAGAATTGAAAAACATTTGTAATGACTGGTATGAAGTCTTATCAAGGCCACTGATCTCGAGTGAATTAAACCAACGGTGAGACGTGTGTGTGTGTGTGTGTGTGTGTATGCTTGCGTGTGTGTGTGTGTGTGTGTGTTTGTGTGTGTGTATGTGTGTGTATGTGTGTGTGTGTGCGTGTGTTTGTGTGTGCGTGCGTGTGTGTGTGCGTGTGTTTGTGTGTGCGTGCGTGTGTGTTTGTATGTGTGTGTATGTGTGTGTGTGTGTATTGTATGTGTGTATGTGTGTATGTGTGCGTGTGTGCGTGTGTGCGTGTGTGTGTGTGTGGTGTGTATGTGTGTGTATGTGTGTGTGTGTGCGTGCGTGTGTGTGTGCGTGTGTTTGTGTGTGCGTGCGTGTGTGTGCGTGTATGTGTGTTTGTATGTGTGTGTATGTGTGTGTGTGTGTATTATGTGTATGTCTGTGTATGTGTGTGTGCGTGCGTGCGTGTGCGTGTGTGTGTGCGTGTGCGTGTGTGCGTGTCTCTGGCCCTGTCTGTTTGTCTCTCTGTATCTCTCCCTGTCTGTCTTTGTATCTCTCTCTCTCTCTCTGTTTGTCTCTCTGTCTGTCTTTCTACTACCTCTCTCTATCTGTCTCTCCATCTATACCCTTGACTCATTATTTTATTTTTTTTCAGCTCGATCACACAGCATAAGCTGTTGACCATCTGATACAACACATGATTTTCTGGAGGTAAATGTTTCTGAATTATTATTTAGTTATTTGTTTATTTATTCTTTTATTAATATCACTCTTTCTTTGGAATGTCGCCTTATGTTGGTTGCATCATTAGTTTGGACGCGGTTATGCCAGTACACCGGAATTCATTTTATTGGCCTCGGAAGGATGACAGGCTGAGTCGGCCTCCTGGTGTGTTAATTCAGTGGTCAACGAGGCTTGAACTGAGAACCAACACCAGGCTTATTAATATTACCATGTAATTATCTTTGTAAAACCTAATTATTATCCACTTTTTGTTTCAAAACAGAATATGGTGTCTGAGTTTCGAAATCACAAGACATCTGAAGAAGATTGCTGGGAAAGATTATACATTCTCGCAAATGAATATATAATATTTTCAATATTGATTAATTATATTTGTTTTGTTTACAATTACTTGATTTTGAATTATAAAAAAAGATCAAGACATGAAGGGGGTAGGTGCGCTCCCCAATGACCCATCACCTCCCTCATCCCACCCCTCCCTCCCCGTGTGTGTGTGGGGAAGGGTGGGGGTGGGATGAGGGAGGTGGTGGGTCAAAGGTGGGGGCGCACAGGGGGGGGGATGAGGGGGGGGAGGGATGAGGGGGGGGAGGGATGAGGGGGGAGGGGCTTGTGTGGGCGGGTTGTGTTGGTGGGGCGTGTGTGGGTGGGGCGTGTGTGGGTGGGGCGTGTGTGGGCGGGGCTTGTGTGGGCGGGCTTGTGTGGGCGGGGCTTGTGTGGGCGGGGCTTGTGTGGATGAGGTTTGTGTGGAGAGATGGGTGGATGGTGGATGGGTGGAGCTTGTGTGGATGAGTGAAGAATTTTTAATTAAATAAACATGTTGTGTGTGGGGAACTAATTAACTAATCACTAATTATGTGAATATGATGAATGTGGGTGGAGCTTGTGTAGGGTTTGTGTGTATGGAGCTTGTGTGCGGTTTGTGTTTGTGGAGCTTGTGTGGGGTGGGGTTTTGTGTGGAACTTGCGTGGAGTTTGTGTGGGGGTGGGTTTGTGTGGAGCTTGTGTGGGGTGGGGTTTATGTGGGTGGAGCTTGTGTGGGTTTGTGGGTGGAGTCAAAAAGGGGCGGAGTCAAAAAAAATTCAATTTATCTTTGTCTTTTGTAATTCTTGGTAATAAAATGAACCTAAAATTCTTCCCCTTCCAATCATATATCTTATAAGTCCAAGGAACCGTATCTATTAGAAGAAACAATTTTAAAAAGTTCGTTAGTCCATCGTTTACGAAAACCTTTTTCAAAATGAGATTTCCACCTGTATATTCTTACGAAATCACCAACTTTGAACTTAGGTTTTCTGACATTAATCTCTTTTTCATATTTTAATTTTGTAAATGTTTCTGATGGTTTCATATTTGTTTGACGTATGAATCGTGTTATTATACTTATCCACAATATCCTGAATAAAAGATAACCATTGTTGTGAACCGAGTTGTGTGAATTTTTTATATAGTCTCTCTTTTAAGGTACGATTAAAACGTTCACAACAACCGCCTTCCCTTCATTAAAGGTACTGTATAATGTAATACTGTTATTTTTTAGAAAATTCATAAATGTCTTGTTATAAAACTCTCTACCCTCATCAGTCCACAATTTTTTAGGTTTTCTCTTACTTTTATTAAATATCTGTTGAAAGGCTAACATAAGAGTATTACCTGTTTTGTTTTTTAAAGGGGCAACCCATGCGTATCTACTCCTCAAATCAATAACGGTTAAAGCATACTTGTACCCTTATCATTATTGAGTTCAATCAAATCAGCGGACCAGATATAATCAACTTCCTTGGAATAAACTTTCCTTCTCTGAAACTTTGTGATAATTGGTTTATGTAATTCATCAGCTAATTGCTCTTCAGTCTTAATGACATCATTAGAGCCTATACGTTTTTTGAATTTCCAAGTCCAAGTTTCAATTTAGCACTGATCATCTTCTTCACGATGAACCTATCAACTTTTTCTCTCAAGGTTGGATTTTGTATCAGAGACAAATTATACAACATTTCTCTATCGGCTTCATGCTTTTCTTCTAAAGTTGTGGTATTCCCATAATCAATATCGTGCCTCATGCACACTTCATCAACCCTAGTGATAGGTTTACTCCATGGTTTAGGATTGTCTGCCTCATCTAATCTTTTATCCAAGTTTGTGCCTGGACCACAGAAAGAATACCCTGGTAGATGTAATTCCCCGGTATTCCAGTCGTTGTAAATTTACTTCCTGATAAAAACTTTTGTATATCTCCTCCGAGTTTGTGTTTGGAGATAAATTGATTTTTTTTTGAACCACACACCGAACATATACCTTTTTGTATAACCCTGTTATTTTTACTTTTAATAATGAAATATTTTTAGTATTAGTTTTCTTTTTACATTTGAGACAATAACTCATTTATTTGAGAAAAATTCCTACAGAGTTGCAAAAACCTTTTTAGTTTCCAACATGCACATTTGAATCTTAATTTTTAAAACATAAAGAATCCGTAGAAATGCCTTCACTCTCTCCTGCATTTATTTCAGAAAAAAAAAAAAATGAAAACTTGAATTAACATCAATATCCTCTCCCTGAAAACGATGTCAATAGTCTTGTCGAAAGTATTGCAAATAGACTTGTCAATTCTTTGTTTTCCTCCTCGGTGGGTTGAGTTATTTTCTTTAATACCCCTAATCTTTTTTTAATCTCACTGGTTTCCATATTTTGATATTTATTCATTCTCTCTCTTTCCTCCCTCTCCTCCTCTCTTCTCTTCTCTCTTTCCTCCCTCTCTTCTTCTCTCTCTTCTCCTTCCTCCCTCTCTCTCTCTCTCTATTTCCCTCTCCTCCTTCTTCTTTTCTCCTCTTTCCTCTTTCTCTCTTCTCCTTTTCCTCCTCTTCTCTCTCTTCAACTCCTTCCTCGTCCCTTACTATCCTTGAATCACTTACACCCATAGAATATCATACATATATTCATCAGGATTTCTTGTTATTCCTGTATCCAAAATAATTTTTTTTACAACAGGAAACCAATAAAATTTCTTTTGAATTTCTAAAAGAGCCTTACTTTTTCTTAACTTTATAATTTTTTCATTATTTAACATTTTAGTTAATTCCAAAGTTGTCGGTTTATCACATCAGCATAAAGCCAATCTTTTATTGAAAATACATCATTCTTATGTTGTAGAACATATTTATTAAAATACCGAATACCCTTTTCTTGAAGGTATGCTTGGACACAGAAATGATAATTTTCTTGAAGCCTTCTTGCCGTCATTTATGTATTAGAAATATATGTTAGAATAATATTATGACACGAAACACCTCCCCATCTTCCCATAGTTAAATCATTTTGTATTTCCCTACTTATTACATATATCCTGTTTTTTCTGTTTTCATGATATAACAAGAGCAAAACCATTATTATATTTACCCTTATTAAATTTCTTTTATTTGTTGTTTACTAATCGTGGACCCACAAAACTCATTCTCGATACCAAGTGGATAATATTCTTCCTTACGAGACTGATTTATTGTTCCAGGTCTTCGAGGTTAATTTTAAATGACCAATTATACCCTAAATCATTCATATCATACCCCCATTGTTCTATTCTCATACAAATGATTCGCCCTTCTTTTATAAAAATTTATTAAGTAGTATATTGCTATCATAATGGCGAGAAAAAGACAATTAACAAAGGAAGACAGACAGACCATTATAATCCTGAAAAGTGTCGGTCTTTCCTTTCGAGAAATTGCAAAGAAGCCAAGGAGTCAGTGAGTACAGTTTCCGACACCATTAAAAGGCACTTGGAAACTGGAGGAAACTCTGACAGGAAAGAGGTCTGGCAGACCCAAGGCCACAACACAATCAGAAGACAAGTTTCTGAGAGTCAACAGCTTGCGTGATAGGCAGCTCACAGGACAGCAGCTTCAAGCACAGCTTAACACTGGTCGAAGTAAGGAAGTCTCAGTTTCAACTGTGAAGAGAAGACTTCGAGCTGCAGGTTTGACAAGTCGAGTGGACAGTAAGAAAGCCATTGCTAAGATGGAAAAATAAGAAAAAGAAGCTTGCCTGGGCCATGAAGCACCGCCAGTAGACTACTGAAAACTGGAAAAAGGTCTTATGGACCGATGAATCAAAATTTGAAATCTTCGGGTCATCATGCAGGATTTTTTGTACGCCGTCGAGAAGGCGAAAGGATGGTTCCTCAGTGTGTGACACCAACTGTCAAACATGGAGGAAGAAGCGTGATGATTTGGGGCTCTTTTGCTGGATCCAGTCAGCGACTTGCACAGAGTGACTGGCACCCTGAACAAAAAGGGCTACCACAGCAGTAGGGTGAATATACTGATTCTGGCTCACTTTTCCCCATGTAAATGAATGGGGGATTTTCAGCGTTCAGCGATTCACATTTTTTTTCCCCTAAAATTACACCCCCTTTTTATCCCAAGGTATATTTGTTTGTCTCCCTTTTAACCTAGGGGCATTCTATTCAAATAACCAATGCAACAAGATAAGAATTGGTTCAAGTAGTAATGTGGTTTGTTCAAGGTGATTCTGAAGAAATATCTGAAACATGCAAGCCTAGGACACTCTTTTTCAAATAACCAATGCATATTGTTTAGCTCACTCATTGAACCTATAAACATTTGTTCATTCTCATATTCCTTCAATAGTTTAATTTTCTTTGTACAATAATCCCATCTAAAATATTTAAAAATAAAACATTTGAATCTTTATATTTTTCAAGATACCCTTTTGTGCATTATGAAATGATATACTTCTCTTAATGATCTCATCTGACCACTCACTGAGTTGTATATATTTTTTGTATAAACACACCATAAACAAGTTTTTTTTAATGTTTTCAGTTTGTGCTGTAAAATGAGGAAGTGTTTTTTTTCGACACGGTCGTGCTGGTAAAATGAGGAAGTGTTTTTTTTCGACATCGTCGTGCTGTGAAAAAAACAGGAACTATTGTGTGATCGAACACCTCGTGTTTATCTATACCAATTCAGAACACGGACAGGCTTTTAAACATAAGTTTAATTAAGTTAAGCTTCAAGTTTAATCAAGCAAGTAATTAAATCAAGTTTAATCAAGCATTTTAAGTATGTTTCGAAAATGATTCATACAAGAGAATATAATCGCCCAATTATTTTCCAAGCTGTCTCACCAGAAGCGTCATTTCCTGGGCCACACCCGATGTTCTGGAAATTTCCTCATCGCTGCCTTATAAGTGATTCGCCAGACAAAGTTTCTGCCAGACAGGATTTTCATTTTTACAACTGAGGCATCAACGATCGTTTCTCCCAACGAACAAAACAGCTCAACACAAAGCTGGTAAGTTTGTAGATGGTTTTCTCTTTGAACGATGAAGCAAGTGATTATATATTGAATCGTGATAATTCTGATATATATTTTTTTTCCTGGCAGTGTCCAGGCAGGAAGAAGAGCAGTTTATATATCACGACGAGGTGCATGGAATTAATTCTCTTGTAGAGGGTCGATCATCTGAGAAGAGAATTAATGACTCACACGACGTCTTATCAAGCCCTCTGATCTTTACCATCTTGTACCAATGGTAAAAAAAAACTGAGCCATGGACTTGCTCTCTTCCGATGAAGATAACAGTTCACTACAAAGTTGGTACGTTTTGTATGGGTTAGTTCCTCTTTGAACGATGAAGCAAATGATTATAAATTATATCGTGATAATGATAAAATATTTTTTGTTTTGTGGCAGGTGCCTGGATGACGTGGAATTTACATTTGACGATGAGGTGGATGAGATAAATGCCCTTATTGATGAAGTCAGTGATTTTAGAAGAGAATTGAAAAACATTTGTAATGACTGGTATGAAGTCTTATCAAGGCCACTGATCTCGAGTGAATTAAACCAACGGTGAGACGTGTGTGTGTGTGTGTGTGTGTGTATGCTTGCGTGTGTGTGTGTGTGTGTGTGTTTGTGTGTGTGTATGTGTGTGTATGTGTGTGTGTGTGCGTGTGTTTGTGTGTGCGTGCGTGTGTGTGTGCGTGTGTTTGTGTGTGCGTGCGTGTGTGTTTGTATGTGTGTGTATGTGTGTGTGTGTGTATTGTATGTGTGTATGTGTGTATGTGTGCGTGTGTGCGTGTGTGCGTGTGTGTGTGTGTGGTGTGTATGTGTGTGTATGTGTGTGTGTGTGCGTGCGTGTGTGTGTGCGTGTGTTTGTGTGTGCGTGCGTGTGTGTGCGTGTATGTGTGTTTGTATGTGTGTGTATGTGTGTGTGTGTGTATTATGTGTATGTCTGTGTATGTGTGTGTGCGTGCGTGCGTGTGCGTGTGTGTGTGCGTGTGCGTGTGTGCGTGTCTCTGGCCCTGTCTGTTTGTCTCTCTGTATCTCTCCCTGTCTGTCTTTGTATCTCTCTCTCTCTCTCTGTTTGTCTCTCCTGTCTGTCTTTCTACCTACCTCTCTCTATCTGTCTCTCCATCTATACCCTTGACTCATTATTTTATTTTTTTTCAGCTCGATCACACAGCATAAGCTGTTGAACCATTCTGATACAACACATGATTTTCTGGAGTAAATGTTTCTGAATTATTATTTAGTTATTTGTTTATTTATTCTTTTATTAATATCACTCTTTCTTTGGAATGTCGCCTTATGTTGGTTGCATCATTAGTTTGGACGCGGTTATGCCAGTACACCGGAATTCATTTTATTGGCCTCGGAAGGATGACAGGCTGAGTCGGCCTCCTGGTGTGTTAATTCAGTGGTCAACGAGGCTTGAACTGAGAACCAACACCAGGCTTATTAATATTACCATGTAATTATCTTTGTAAAACCTAATTATTATCCACTTTTTGTTTCAAAACAGAATATGGTGTCTGAGTTTCGAAATCACAAGACATCTGAAGAAGATTGCTGGGAAAGATTATACATTCTCGCAAATGAATATATAATATTTTCAATATTGATTAATTATATTTGTTTTGTTTACAATTACTTGATTTGAATTATAAAAAAAGAATCAAGACATGAAGGGGGTAGGTGCGCTCCCCAATGACCCATCACCTCCCTCATCCCACCCCTCCCTCCCCGTGTGTGTGTGGGGAAGGGTGGGGGTGGGATGAGGGAGGTGGTGGGTCAAAGGTGGGGGCGCACAGGGGGGGGGATGAGGGGGGGGAGGGATGAGGGGGGGGAGGGATGAGGGGGGAGGGGCTTGTGTGGGCGGGGTTGTGTTGGTGGGGCGTGTGTGGGTGGGGCGTGTGTGGGTGGGGCGTGTGTGGGCGGGGCTTGTGTGGGCGGGCTTGTGTGGGCGGGGCTTGTGTGGGCGGGGCTTGTGTGGATGAGGTTTGTGTGGAGAGATGGGTGGATGGTGGATGGGTGGAGCTTGTGTGGATGAGTGAAGAATTTTTAATTAAATAAACATGTGTGTGTGGGGAACTAATTAACTAATCACTAATTATGTGAATATGATGAATGTGGGTGGAGCTTGTGTAGGGTTTGTGTGTATGGAGCTTGTGTGCGGTTTGTGTTTGTGGAGCTTGTGTGGGGTGGGGTTTTGTGTGGAACTTGCGTGGAGTTTGTGTGGGGGTGGGGTTTGTGTGGAGCTTGTGTGGGGTGGGTTTATTGGGTGGAGCTTGTGTGGGTTTGTGGGTGGAGTCAAAAAGGGGCGGAGTCAAAAAAAATTCAATTTATCTTTGTCTTTTTGTAATTCTTGGTGAATAAAATGAACCTAAAATTCTTCCCCTTCCAATCATATATCTTATAAGTCCAAGGAACCGTATCTATTAAAAGAAACAATTTTAAAAAGTTCGTTAGTCCATCGTTTACGAAAACCTTTTTCAAAATGAGATTTCCACCTGTATATTCTTACGAATCACCAACTTTGAACTTAGGTTTTCTGACATTAATCTCTTTTCATATTTTAATTTTGTAAATGTTTCTGATGGTTTCATATTTGTTTGACGTATGAATCGTGTTATTATACTTATCCACAATATCCTGAATAAAAGATAACCATTGTTGTGAACCGAGTTGTGTGAATTTTTTATATAGTCTCTCTTTTAAGGTACGATTAAAACGTTCACAACAACCGCCTTCCCTTCATTAAAGGTACTGTATAATGTAATACTGTTATTTTTTAGAAAATTCATAAATGTCTTGTTATAAAACTCTCTACCCTCATCAGTCCACAATTTTTTAGGTTTTCTCTTACTTTTATTAAATATCTGTTGAAAGGCTAACATAAGAGTATTACCTGTTTTGTTTTTTAAAGGGGCAACCCATGCGTATCTACTCCTCAAATCAATAACGGTTAAAGCATACTTGTACCCTTATCATTATTGAGTTCAATCAAATCAGCGGACCAGATATAATCAACTTCCTTGGAATAAACTTTCCTTCTCTGAAACTTTGTGATAATTGGTTTATGTAATTCATCAGCTAATTGCTCTTCAGTCTTAATGACATCATTAGAGCCTATACGTTTTTTTGAATTTCCAAGTCCAAGTTTCAATTTAGCACTGATCATCTTCTTCACGATGAACCTATCAACTTTTTCTCTCAAGGTTGGATTTTGTATCAGAGACAAATTATACAACATTTCTCTATCGGCTTCATGCTTTTCTTCTAAAGTTGTGGTATTCCCATAATCAATATCGTGCCTCATGCACACTTCATCAACCCTAGTGATAGGTTTACTCCATGGTTTAGGATTGTCTGCCTCATCTAATCTTTTATCCAAGTTTGTGCCTGGACCACAGAAAGAATACCCTGGTAGATGTAATTCCCCGGTATTCCAGTCGTTGTAAATTTACTTCCTGATAAAAACTTTTGTATATCTCCTCCGAGTTTGTGTTTGGAGATAAATTGATTTTTTTTTGAACCACACACCGAACATATACCTTTTTGTATAACCCTGTTATTTTTACTTTTAATATATGAAATATTTTTAGTATTAGTTTTCTTTTTACATTTGAGACAATAACTCATTTATTTAGAGAAAAATTCCTACAGAGTTGCAAAAACCTTTTTAGTTTCCAACATGCACATTTGAATCTTAATTTTTAAAACATAAAGAATCCGTAGAAATGCCTTCACTCTCTCCTGCATTTATTTCAGAAAAAAAAAAAAATGAAAAACTTGAATTAACATCAATATCCTCTCCCTGAAAACGATGTCAATAGTCTTGTCGAAAGTATTGCAAATAGACTTGTCAATTCTTTGTTTTCCTCCTCGGTGGGTTGAGTTATTTTCTTTAATACCCCTAATCTTTTTTTAATCTCACTGGTTTCCATATTTTGAATTTATTCATTCTCTCTCTTTCCTCCCTCTCCTCCTCTCTCTCTTCTCTCTTTCCTCCCTCTCTTCTTCTCTCTCTTCTCCTTCTCCCTCTCTCTCTCTCTCTATTTCCCTCTCCTCCTTCTTCTTTTCTCCTCTTTCCTCTTTCTCTCTTCTCCTTTTCCTCCTCTTCTCTCTCTTCAACTCCTTCCTCGTCCCTTACTATCCTTGAATCACTTACACCCATAGAATATCATACATATATTCATCAGGATTTCTTGTTATTCCTGTATCCAAAATAATTTTTTTTACAACAGGAAACCAATAAAATTTCTTTTGAATTTCTAAAAGAGCCTTACTTTTTCTTAACTTTATAATTTTTTCATTATTTAACATTTTAGTTAATTCCAAAGTTGTCGGTTTATCACATCAGCATAAAGCCAATCTTTTATTGAAAATACATCATTCTTATGTTGTAGAACATATTTATTAAAATACCGAATACCCTTTTCTTGAAGGTATGCTTGGACACAGAAATGATAATTTTCTTGAAGCCTTCTTGCCGTCATTTATGTATTAGAAATATATGTTAGAATAATATTATGACACGAAACACCTCCCCATCTTCCCATAGTTAAATCATTTTGTATTTCCCTACTTATACATATATCCTGTTTTTTCTGTTTTCATGATATAACAAGAGCAAAACCATTATTATATTTACCCTTATTAAATTTCTTTTATTTGTTGTTTACTAATCGTGGACCCACAAAACTCATTCTCGATACCAAGTGGATAATATTCTTCCTTACGAGACTGATTTATTGTTCCAGGTCTTCGAGGTTAATTTTAAATGACCAATTATACCCTAAATCATTCATATCATACCCCCATTGTTCTATTCTCATACAAATGATTACCCCTTCTTTTATAAAAATTTATT
>CM068965.1:1893087-1910318 GCA_035128595.1 Eptatretus atami | reverse complement strand
TCGCTCAGGGCGACGGAGCATGAACCACTCGCTCAGGGCAACGGAGCACGAACCACTCGCTCAGGGCGACAGAGAACGAACCACTCGCGCAGGGTGATGGAGCCGGAACCACTCACTCTGAATGACGTGGCAGGCAAAAGCGTCCGCAGTGAGTGAACTATTCGATCAAAATGACGGAGCGCGGGATTGATTTCAACTGTACGGCATTTGGCAAGTGGCCTCAGAACTCATGCAAGCACTCCAATTAAATGGTTGATAAGGAATGGTTGGCTCGGCTGTCACTGCATATCATATCCCTTTAACTTTAAAGCTGGTCTTCCTCGCGTATGCAGCAGTTAATGAAATAAAATGAATTCGTTCAAATAATGACTTTATCCACAAATAGTGGGGGCAGATAACAGCAATTTTTGAGAGGAATCGTGCAAATGATGATACAAGCATCAAATCATCAAATTTGGCACATTTTGTTCTCCAGGGGGATGCTAATCAAATCTGCCTGATTGGCCATTTGAAAATCCAAATTTTGAAAAAATTTGAAAAAAAAAAAAAACTTCAAAAAGTCAAGATCACGAATCAATGTTGGATGCTGGCTGAGATTGGTGAATGTTTCAGAAACATCATCAAAGACGTTCCAAGTCTGCCATGCAGTTTTCTTCCCTTTACCGCGGAGCAGACACGACGTCACATCCAGGAACGCATGGAGTATGGATCCTCTAGCTTTCTCAGGCCTATTGCAGAAACACCTCATGGACTGGAATCCATCGTGCCTTGGCTCCTGGCCAAAGGCAATCCACATGTTCTCAAGCCCTAGTTCCTGTAAGGATGGCAGTACAGATATTGGTATGACTAGTACGTCCGTGTAATTAGCTTAATGAATAATGGACTTGCCACCATCCGTCGTTGCAAGTCCCTGGCGTGTACAAATATTCAATGTGCAGCTTCTTCATGACAACATGGAGACACAGC
Organism: Eptatretus atami; assembly: GCA_035128595.1. Taxonomy (NCBI): domain Eukaryota; kingdom Metazoa; phylum Chordata; class Myxini; order Myxiniformes; family Myxinidae; genus Eptatretus; species Eptatretus atami. Next base: position 1,909,352 of record CM068965.1, on the reverse strand, counting down.
ATCCACGTGACTTCCTTGTGTTGCTAATGGCATCTTCTCCTTTTGTGACAATGACTGTGCTTGTCGTCTGTGCTTCACACATCTTTTCCGCAAGGAAGTGAAACAGCTCAGTCTTGTTGCTGTCATCTTGAGAAAGCTTCTCCAGTTACTTGGGTCTTACTGGTTCCTGTCACTCTTCTTCTGATTCCTTGCCCCCTTTTCGACCTTCGCCTCGGACTTCAGACTTGACTTCTTGTACACATCAAACACTACGTCCACCCTCTCGTAACCTGGCACCATAAGGATTCCACACTTTGGGATGATGTCTTCTTTAGCATAGTCATCAAATATCTTTTGAAGTGCGTGGAGGTAGGGCATTGATAATGCTGAGCCATCAATGATGACTGCATCTCCCTTGGTTCTCTGTCGGGAATGTTCACTTGCGCTTCAAGAATTTCAGCCAGCTGTGACTTCAAATTTTTTTTGAAGTTTTTTTTTTTTTTCAAATTTTTTCAAAATTTGGATTTTCAAATGGCCAAATCAGGTCAGATTTGATGGAAAGCCCTGCAGAACAGAAATGCCAAATTTGATGCTTGTATCATAATTTCCACGATTTTTCTACTATCCCCCTCCACTAAAAAGAGTTGCAGGCTTAATGCAGAACAACCCTGGAGACATCGCAAAGTTCATTGCTCATCAGAAATAAACATTGCAGATAATCTTCACTTGCCTGCTCGTCTGTGCACCCTCATTGGGTACATCGGTTCGGGGTCCGTGCAAACGTTAAAACCTTTTTTTTTAAACGTCGTTTTTTTTTAAAATGTCCGTTTTTTTTTTTTTTTAACAAGATTTGCTTTGATTCCCTGCAGAGCAGCCTTCCACAACTCCCAAAAAATATAGACACAGATCTGGCATAGCGCTGTTGATAAGCAGTCCCTTTGGGGGACAGGGCATGAGGTCTCGTGGTGAATGTATTAAATCATGTCGCTCAATGAAGCTGGTTAATTTTGGCACATTCCTAAATTTTTTTTCTGTTAATATAATTCCACAAACAGTAGAGAAAGATATGTTTCATGCTTTGGAAATTTCACATTTTTATGTATCTATGGAGAAGGAGGGAACATTGCCTCTTTGTTTCAAGTAAATCGGTATATTCGGCTTAGTTATAAGTTCGTTATTTCTTTAAATTATCAGATTTCACAACAGACTTTATTGACACATTTATTTGTCGGACGATTATCCGATCTGCAAAACCGAAATAATATTTTGATATAATTTAACTAGCCGTGAGAGTAGATCGTGGAAAATCACATCATATAATGCATGAAATCGTCCAAGCTCCTACTTTGAAAACTATAGCACTTTCAAAAGTGATGTATACAGCGATTCGTAGTTGATGGTGAACAGGCATTCAATAATATGAGTGAGGAAAGTGAAAAAAAACTTTATGTTCAGAAATCGTTGCGGCCTGTTCCAAGTCAGGCATGGTTGAACAGGCCAAAAAACATGGCGGCTTCAGACCACAGCAAGGTTACCCAGGAAATGTCTTAAGACTCCAGAGAGAGCGAGATGGCTGAGGATCGCCTGATGAAGGATAATATGGAATAGGCAAAGCCTAGAAGCGAACGTAGAATTCTTCTAACATTCGCTTTCTTAAATATATCAAATTAAAGTCTTTTTGCTACGAAAAAATAAATACTGTATTACCTTAACATTACTTCACAACCACAACTACACCGCCTAGAACAGGATCTCATCTGAAAAAAAAAAGCCTCAACATTACCTTCACAACGACAACTACACCGCTAGAACAGGATCTCATCTAAAAAAATAAATACTAGAAGCGAACGTAGTATTCTTCTTACATTCACTTCTGACTTTACCTATAACTTGTTCACAACTGTATACGCAATTTCCGGTTACTTCGGCTGGATTCGGGATCAGGGATCAAATAACGTAAATACACGATAAAAAATTATTTTTTTTGATGATGCGGGAGATATCTTTATTAAAATCAGTGAGGAAATATACACCATGTTCTGATATTTGGGTCTTCATGTCTCCGACGATGCCTTTATCTCCGGCATTGCATCATTCCCATGACAAAAACCGGAAGTAAAAAAAAACGGAAGCAAAAAAAAAACAGAAGCAAAGGGTCATAGCCAACAAGCACAGATTCCAAATTGCCAGGGTATTGTGTTGTTGTTGTTTCCTATTCTCTCATGTGCACGGCGTTAAGTAATATTCACAAGATAGAAATAAAACCCAATCGTGTTTATACACCGCACAGGCGTTTAAAAAAAACCGGAAGCAAAAGGGTCATAGCCAACGACACGATTCCAAATTGCAGGGTATTGTGTTGTTGTTGTTGTTGTTGTTTCCTTTCTCTCATGTGCACGCGTTAAGTATAAAGCTCACTACGTTCGCTATCAACCACAAGCTGTCATGGATGAAAGAAAGCAAGACTGTTATCATTAGTGGAGTGGTTCATGCACAGGGGAAATCAGATACCACCTTTCTTGTTTTCTCCGACAAGTGAATGGTGCCAGACTTAATGCAGGGAAAACTGTTGGTGCTGATGGAATCTGCCACAGACGTGATGGTCAAATTCCAGGTTTTTAGAGACTATATGCAGAACCATTTAATTAAATATGTACAATGTCAGGACGCTTCAGACACAATACTTGTCATGTATGTTACATGATGGTACAGAAGCCACGTAGCTACTGACCTGATCAACTGGGGAAAGGAAAACAATATTGTGCTGTTTGTTCTTCCTCAACATTGTTCCCATATCTTCACAACCTATGGATGTCGATGTTTTGGGCTCCTTCAGATGAAGTGTAACCTGGAATGTTTGTCTTTGTCATGTGCCAATCATCGTAGAGTAACTAGGTATGACGTGTGTGGGATTGGCTTGTAAAATAAATGCAGATGAGCACAACAGGCTTGGCCTGCAGGATTGTTTTTTGTGTGTATAATAAGGAGACAAATTTCCATCGATCAAAAGTCCTACTCCATATTGGATGCACCTTCCCTGTAGGCTCCTGTGAGGCTGAACACTCATTTTATTGCTGAAGACCTACTGAAGAGATTCCATGGGAGAAAGTCGGATGGCATCTTTGGCCCTCATGAACATACACCATCACTTCCCATATCCTAAACAATGTGTGACATTTTCATTTGGAAACACAAGTGCTATCTTTTCCAAAATAGCATAATTTATGAGTAATAAAATAATTCATATTCCGCCGTCCTATCTGATCTCTTTTGTGGGAGGCCCCCTGCCATAAGTTTCATGCATGGCGGTGCCAGGCTTCACCCAGCACACAGTTGTCAACACCAATATTTCACACTGCAGGTGTGCACAGATCTTTTTGAATATAGATTGGCTGGGCAAGTTTTCCACTTTGGCCCATTAGTCATCACGAATCTGCTGAACTGTTGGGCCAGGGAAGAAATGCAATGAAGTGCAGAAAACTTTCAAACAACACAGGAAATGCCATTTCCGATGATCAATTTCACAAAATTATTGGGAAGGACCCCAGACCCAGACCCCCACCCCCTTCCGTTCAACACTCTGACCTGGTGCAACCTCCCCCCCCCCACCCCCCACCAATCTTGAAATTCTGGATTCGCCCCTGGAGGTTAGGTTCATGGACAAAGCAGGTTAAATAATAATCATGTTTAATGTATACAAATACAATAATAATCATAATATAAAATATTGTTACAGCTTTATAAACCATGTGCCAAAATTGAAACGCACACAGCACGAAGGCTATTAGAATAGTTATTTCCGTTATTACGTTAAGATAGCGCCTCCCTGTTGGGGTTATTACGTAATTAAATGCGTTGGGTTGGGTAGCTAGCACCCCCTCTCAACCCGTTGGGAAATAACATCATCAGTACTAATGACGTGTGGCGTGACTGCCGTCATCACGTTTGGGTGTGCGTTGTTTTACTGCCATGGCTGTTCAGCGTGTGTAAATAACACCAGCATTCTGGAACATTCACCAAAGCCATGGCTTCAGAAGCGCATGAAAATTCCCAAATTCTCCTTTATTGTTTAAAGCCCCACTAAGTCCTTATTTGTTTATCTGTATGGACATCTACCCTGTACTGTAATTTATTGCCGTCTACCCCTGCATTGTATTTTGTTTTCCCTTATCCCTGTCATCCCCTCACCTGAACACGACCGGACCAGGACACACCACACACAGCCCCTCTGCAATTATTGCCCATCACTGGCTTTGTGCCAGTGTCGAGGCTGTTCTGGAGAGTGGCAGGGAAGTAGTATCAAGCTGGGGAGGGTGACGGTTTCCACGTACTGTTAGGCTGAGACCATCCTGCCCCTCCCAATTGTCTTCCGTGTGTGTAATCTGATGGGTACCCCTGTCGTGTTTTCCAGGAGGTAAGGAGTAGGATAAGTTAGTCTGCGACTTGTGCATTTTCTTTTATTTTTGTAAACACACCTTGATTGCCTTTTATTGCATTTCCCTTTGACTGCCCCGGCTGCCCTTTGACTCCATTAAAAGCTCTGAGTTCCCTTCCTTCTTCCCCATACCCCAACATTGTTTGCTGTAAATAAATGCCTTGTTCACATTTTCCTTTCAAGCTGTCTGTATCTGTCCTTTTTTTTTTTTTTTTGCAGATACAGAAATTTACAATTTTTTTTTTACAGAAACAGAAATGTACTTTTCATCACACAAACGTGCTGAGGTGTGTTCCCTTACCAAGCGCTAGCTTAGCACTCACCAGCCAGCCGTTCCTTGTCAATGGTTTTGTTGGACAGCTTACTTGAGTGCTTAAGTCATTTGCAAGCGCTCTACAATAAACTTTTAGCTCTTCCATGAGCCTTGTCTATATGTAGAAAGAAAATAAGAAAATAAAAACTTGGTAACTGAACACTCTTGCAAGTGCTGGGTGTGTTCCATTCCAAAGCAGTTTGGAGAGCACTCGCCAAGTGGCTTAAGTATTCAAGCAAGCATGCCAACGAAACGGTTGATATAAGGAACGGTTGCTTGGCAAGCGATAGCAAGCTGCTTGGTAAATGGAACTCCTTTACGTGGCATTTTTTTTCCAAGGAGGAAAAAGGTAATAAATATGGGAATTCCTCTGTATTTTTTGCAGTTAAGTCTAAATCGACATCGGCCTCAGCGAATGTGAAAATAACACCGAGTCCTTTTTTTGGGCATTTTGAGCCTAAATATTTTTTGTGCCCAGGGCTCCAAAAAATCTTAATCCGCCTCTGTCTGTCGTGAAAAGTCCTTCCTCGGCACAGCTGAGCTCCTATCCACCTACAAGGCTTTCATCCACAGCTGATAGAGTACTGCTCTCCCTCTGGGCTGGATCCCTTCCTCACATCTTACTCACGCTTGATGCTGTGGAAAGAAAGGCTTCAAGATCATTGGAATCTCCAACTAGATGCGTGTGCGGCGTATAGAAGGATACAGGAGGTATTGATCCCACGGGACGCCTGGAGCTCTTAGAGGAGCCATACTACTCATAGCTCAGAGTCACATCTGCAGAGCACATTAATGCATTCTCATTATTCAGACAGTAACAGTTATAATATAAACCTCAATCTACACCAAGTCTACATCCTTAATTCCAGATAGTAACAAGAACTTGAGAACTAGAACTTAGAACTACAAAGAAAATAGTCTAGGAACATCGACCACAAATGACAAATCCTCGTTTCACGACACTACCCATTTTCCTTCTCGATAACTGGTGTTACCCACATAAATCTAAAAGATTAAAAGACAGATACCCCTGCTGTTATTTTACACCTGTACAGCATCAGCAGCTGTTAAGTTGCAACCATAAACATTTACATTCATCTAACCGGGACAGATTCAACTGGATCCACCTTCTTTGGACAACAGCTGCGTGAACCATGGAAATAAAGCCTCCTGACTGTGGCAATCCATCGGAAATGGTCTTAAGGCTCGTGGAAATGGCCATATATCATGGGCATCGTTCTCTGCTCTGGGTCTGGGACAGGGCATTTAATCCAACCAGACGATAGAAGGGCCTTGTTGTCCTCTTGGAAGAGGAAGGGTGATCACCAGAACTGCAACAGCTACGAGGGGTGACGCAACTCTCAGTGCTGGGCAGGTAATTGGCCGGATAATTCTTGATAGGATCGCCACCATCTTGACACCAGCACCCAGACAGTCGATCCATTACTCCAGGATGGTCAACGAGACCGGTACTTGTTCTTCGGTCCTCAACCGAACAGACGAGACTTTTTTGGCAGGGCTGCTGCGCCGATGTAAATTCTCCACAAATTGTTTGATCAGTTATCGGCGATGCCTTCTGGAGGATTCTGTCTCGTGGGGTGCAGCATAACTGATCAACTCATTTCTCACTATTTCGGACGAGAGTGCTGTGAAGTGTGTGATACCATCCTCTGACCTTTACCAGTTGTTTACTGAAATTTGGTCATGGTGGTATGGCTCCCACACTTTCAGCACTTTTCGGAAAAGGATCAGAAAGATCAATCGATGTGGTAATTTCAGGCCTTTATTAGCAAGCATATCCACATGAGGCTGTCTACATGTTACTGAGCAGAAGAGTGAAAGATTCACCATGAATATGTTTAATGGCCTCCTTAAGTGCAGGGAAATGTGAGAAATGTAAGAACCACGTGGACATGTTGAGAGTTATAACAAGTCATCACCTTGAACCTAAGTTGACTAAAACCTTCAGTAATCCAGTTAAACCTGTGTGTGACCCAAAGGAAAAAAAAAGAGGCTTTGAATGTTTTTAATATCAATCAGTTTATTTGTGTAAAAATTACCCGATGAAGGACCATAGCACATTTTCATGTCTAAAACATGAACCAGGATCTCAGTGCCAGGAAAGAGGGAAAATAGCACGCGAAAGCTTAACGCACGCCCTGATGGGTGAGACAATGCTATCGTTACTTATTCAGTGCAGAAAAGCATGAGATCTGGGACTTGGCATATCTCAAGTTAATTGAGTCAGACTTCATTCTGCCATTGACAGTGAGATGATCTGGAGAGAGAACCTGAGTTCAAACGAATAATTGGCCACTGCAACATTGACTGCAGCTCATACCGTTGATGTTTCGTGATTTGAAAGTCACTCCATCAGGGAGCTAAATTTTGAGTGACACGTATTGCAGAACAACCATTGATCAGAAAAGTAGCTTGTTTTTATCTGAAATGTTTTCCAATACACTGTGAAGTGGAACGAAGGGACGGTCAACATGTATTTGATTACCGCACATTGTACTATATCACACTTTTTATATCCTTTTCCAGGGAACTTGTTTAAGTGCCAGACAGAAACGAGTCGAAACTTTTCACTCTAGAGAATGTGTCACCCAAGAAAAAGCATTCTTGCCATTGGGTTCTGAGAATTGTTTCGAAGAAAAAAGCCAGAGCAAAAGCTAAAAAAACGGCTCCAGAAAAACCCAAGAGAAATGTCATCTGTTTAAAGATTGTAAAATATGTTTTACATATTGGCTTATTGGGTGTTGAACAGTGCAATGCTTATGATTTCACACGATAATATGAGGAAGGAATTGTTTATCCACCAACAGAAACAGGAGGGCAAGGACATCTTTATGTTCGCTATAAAATTCTGGAGGACAGGTCCTTCCTCGGAAAATCGTGGTTTTCAAAGGGAATGCTGGATGTGACAAATGGTCTCCTCCCTTATCTTTCAAGACTTGCGAAGCAAGTGCGACAGGTCTGGGCTATATCAACATCAGGTATGTTAAAGTAAAACAAAATATAGGAACCAAGGACTGTCATTATAAATTTAAAGACAGAAATTCCAATTGTGAAGTTTCTGAAAGTGTATCAGATTTGTGATAATACACATTTGACCCAAGAATACCATCCATAGGACTTTCAATATTCAAAAGGGAGGAACTACAACATCTGAGACAACCAAGATTTGGAAGGTTTTTCAACATTGTAATTGGAAAAACATTCTCATATTGCAGAGAGTACAGTATTTGAAATATACAAACATTGGCATTTCTTGAGCGAAAGAAGTATTGTTACGAATCTGGAACCAACGCAGATTAGTAACAGGAGAACTTGAGAACTTGAGAGATCGCTGGGTTAACAGCATAGGAGGAATGGAAAGTCATGAAGTGAACACTCGACCGTCTCACAGAAAAGGACAAAAGGTTCGCTCGTTTGCACACACTGACGCCAAGGTTGGGTTCCTTTCTCGATGTCGAGGGACTGTGAACGGCGCCGCAGTAACGATCTAAAAAGAGTGTGAAAAGAACAGAGTTGCCGATGGGCCGTTATTTGAGCAGCCTGTACAGCGGATCCACCACTTGTTAGTTGGAGACATAAACGATTACTATCCTCGATTGCTAACCCTACAATCAAACTTGTGATCCAGCTTCGTTGTGGAAACACAGGCTGCGGTGACAGTTGATGGGTAAAAGCTCCTGACCCTGTGCATCCATGCGATTTCTAAGGCCTCGTGGGAAATCTGCACCTCGTATCATTGCACACAGTCCTGCCTGTCTGGAAACACAGCATTATCTCCAACAGACTGGAAGAAGGGCCTTGTGTCCCCTCTCTGGAAAGGGAAGGGTGTCACCAGGCTGCACAGCTAGAGGGGTGACGCACTCTCAGGCTGGACAGGATCATTGCTCGGGATAATCTGATAGGATTCGCCCCATCTGCTGAGCACCACACCAGAGCAGTCGATCTTTACTCGCAAGGATGTCAACGTTGACCGTATCCTTGTTCTTCGGGCCTCACCGAACAGAACGAGACTTTTGACAGGGCTGCTTGCAGCCGAGTTAATCTCCATCAAATAGTTTTGATTCAGTGATCGGGATCCCTCTGGAAGGATCTTGTCTTCGTCGGGTGCCACCAAAACTGATCAATCTCATTCTCAACTATATTCTGGTACTGAATGCTGTGAAGTGTGGTGATACCATCTCTGACTTATCAGGTTGTTACTGAAATTGTCAATGGGTGTGTAAGGCTCCACACTTTTCAGCCTTTTCGGAAAAGGAATCAATAAGATCAATCGATGCTAGGTAAGTAGCTCAGCATCAGAACAAGCAATATTCCACATGAGGCTGTCCTACATGTACCTGAGCAGAAGAATGGAAAATATTCACCATGATATTATTGGCCCTTCCTGTAAGTCGGGGAAATGTGAGATTGGGTCAGAGACCCACGTGTGACGTGTGAAGAGTTATAATGTCATTCACCTTGACCTTTAGTTGACTAAAACCTTCAGCAAGTCCAGTTAAGCTGTGGTGGAACACAAGGAAAAAAAAAGAGCTTTTGAAATGTTTTTTTTTAATAGCAATCAGTTATTGTTGTAAATTACCCGATGAAGGACCATGCACATATTTTTCATGTCTAAACATGTCACAGGGATGCTGTCATGTGCCAGTTGAAAGAGAGTACAAATAGCAGCGGCAGCTTAAGGCCAGCTCCTGATGGTGAGACATGCATCGTACTTATCAGTGCGCAAAGCATGAGATCCGGGAACTTGGCACATATCTCAAGTTAATTGTAGTTACCAGACTTTCATTCTGCCATTGACAGGAGATGTTCTGCAGAGAGAACCTGAGTTCAACAGAAGTAATTGGCCACTGCCATTGACTCCTGCAGCATAACTGTTGATTGTTCGTGATTTTGAAGTCATCCATCAATGAGCTTGAATTTTGAGTGACACGGATTGTCAGAAAACATTGATCATGAAAAGGCTTGGTTTCATTCTTGAATGTTTCAATACACTGTTGAGTGGACGAAGTGAAGGTCAACATGTATTTTACCAATTTTGTACTATACTCACACTTTATTATTCCTCTTTTTCAGGGAACTTGTTTAAGTGCCAAGACAGACGAGTCGAAAATTTTCACTCAGAGAATGTGTACCCCCAAGAAAAAGCGTCTTGGCTTGGGTTTCTGAGAAATGTTTTCCGAAGAAAAGGCCAGAGGCAAAAGATAAAAAAAACGGCTCCAGAAAAGCCCAAGAGAAAAAGGTCAGCTTGTTTATTAAGACTTGTAAAATAATTGCTTTTACAATATTGGCTTATCTGTTGTTAAAACAGTGCAATGCGTATGAATTTCAACTGATAATCTGAGGAATGACATTGTTTTATCTCCACCAACAGACACAGGAGGGCAGAGGACAATCTTTTATGTTTCGGATATAAAAAATCCTGGAGGATAAGGTCTCCTCTCCGGAAATCGTGGTTTTCAAAGGATGCCTGGAATGTTTGGAAAAAGCGGTCGTCCTCCATTACTTTCCAGACTATGCGAAGTACAGTCGCGACAGGTCTGGGCTTCACTTCACAATCAGGTAGTTTAGCAAATATAGGACCAGGACTGTCATTATAATTAGACAGAAATTTCCAATTGTTGAGTTTCTGAAGTGTATCAGATTTGTGAAATCACATGCCGCACATTTGACCGAAAATACAAAATCACATAGGCTTCACAAATGTTCAAAAGGGAGGACTCACATCATGCTGAGACAAAAACCAAAGGATTTGGGAGGAAGGTTATTTTTCAACAGTATTGGAAAAAAAAACATTCTCATTGATGGCAGACAGTACAGTATGAATATACAACATGGCATTTCTTGAGCGAGACAGAAAGTATTGTTACGTAATCTGAACCCATCGCAGATTATACAGAGAGAACATTGAGGAGAACTTGAGAGACCGGGTTGCACAGCAAAGGAGGAAAGCGAAGTCATGAGTGAATCTCGACCGCTTCACAAACAAGAAAAATGGACGAAAGGTTTTTCGGTCGTTTCACGACACTTGACCCAAGGTTGGCGTTCTCTCGATGTCGAGGAACTGTGTTCGGCGCCGACAGTAACGATCTAAGAAGAGTGTGAAAGAAGAGTGAAGGCCCCGATGCGGATATTTTAAGCACTGACAGGCCGGGGATCCACCAGCTGTTAAGTTGACATAACGACGATGTACTCTCTCGATTGCTAACCTAAATCAACTGTGATCAGCTTCATGCTGGAAACACAGGCTGCGGTGAACGCAGTTGAAATGGGGGTAAAGCTCAGGGACCTGTGGGCATCCGATGTGAATTTCTTAAGCTTCGGTGGATCTGCATCGTAATCATGCAGCCAGTTGTTCTCATGCTCTGTCTGGAGACACAGGCTGTAACGCAACAGACGGAAGAAGGGCCTGTTGTCCGCTCTCCTGGAAAGGAGAGGGTGATCACAGGGACTGCAACAGTCCGAGGGGTGACGCAACTCTCAGATGCTGGACAAGGTCATTTGCTCGGATATTCTTGATGATTTTGGCCACGCATAGCTGCTTGAGCACAGCACCCACAGTCGGAGCTTTACTCCAAGGATGTCACGATCGGACCGTATCTTGATCTTCTTTTCGGGTCGCTGCAACGAACACAGACGAGAACTTTTGACAGGGCTGCATGAGCGATGATAATCTCTCTCCACAAATAGTTTTGACTTCAGTGAATCGGATGCCCTCTGGAGGATTCTTGGTCCTTTCGTGGAACCGGTATGGGGGTGCCAATAGACTGACAATCTCTTTCTCACTATATCTGGTCCTGAGAGTGCTGTGAAGTTGGTGATACCATCTCTGACTTATTTCCAGTTGCTAGGCCTGTCACCACCTTGACTTTTAGCCAGCAATGGCCGTATCAAAATTATGTAAAACGCTGGCGTACGCTGAACTTTTGATGTTTTTTTTTTAAGTTCTTGGTGTATCATAACGAGTTGGGGACGTATGCATAACTATTAGTTACGTCCAGCAGAACGTTCGTTTCTTTATGATGACCTTTTCCCAACGAATGAAGCGTGGTTGTCTTTGTGCGTTCACACCTCATGCCCAATGATATCAACCTATGCATAGCGCGTGCACGTATCGCCGACGATCACGTGGCGTAGCTATTAAAAGAACGCTCAACAATTTAATCATAACCGCATGGAAATCGAATGTCACTCCACCGTCACACCGTTGTCGATTAGCCAGCGTACGACTTTGAAAAAGTGTCTAAAAAAATGCTGGCACCCGTCGAATACGTTATGGGTAAGTTGTGGGATACGTTAGACATGGCTGAAGCACACTGTCACAATGCGTACGACAGTACGATCGAGAATTTTAAGCATGCTAAAATTTACGCGTTAGCCAGCGAACTCAACGTTCCACTACGCTGGCCATAAGTTTACGCAGTACGATCGTTGACCGTCGACACACGTTACTGTGTAGTTACTCAAAAGTCGAAACACGTCGAGGTAATGTAGCATCGATAATGTTAGCATGTGTGGGAGGTTTTACTTTTAACCTCGAATATGAGGTGATCACTTTTGCTTTGTCGTCGTGACGAATATATTTGAACGTGTTGTATTTATCAAAGGTATATTTGTTTCCTTGTGAGTACCAAGCAACAGTCTATTTGAGAGAACCCATTCCAAGCCGTTTGCCGTAAATTAAAGGCATTTTCTAAAATACCGAGCATTTTCCACCTGACGGTATTCGAGCGTTTATGTAAGATTATGTTTATGCACATCTTCCCAGAAACGTCGGCACTGCAGACGCGTTTTAAACTTGTTTCTGAATTCCCCAAAATAAGGTGAAAGCTACTCACAGGTTTTGGGGTTGTCCCGCAGTACGTACTGGTAGTCGGTAATCATGCTTGACGCCAATTTATGCTTGTATCCCGTGAAAAAAATGCCGATATCGGCCAAGCTCATATATAATACACCTGCCTAAAGAAAGTTTAGACACCCTTTCAAAATTTTCACCTTTTGTTTGCCTTATAGCCTGGAGTTAAAATTGCATTGATCCAACTTTTTTCCACATCATAACCACAACTTCAAGTTGCGCAATTAGCAGCTGTGAAGTTGTTGGATCAGTCTCATCACAATGCGAATAGGGGCACATACGTTGACCATTCTTCTGCCAAAGAAATAGTTGTGTAGCGTTGATGGACAGCACCTTGAAAAGCCATTTCGACTGGATTTCGTCGGGACTCTGACTGGGCCACTCAAGGACATTTAATACTTTTTGGTTCCTTAGACCATCCAGTGGAGCTTTGGCTGTGTCTTCGGAATGTTTCATGGCGAAAGTAAACGGTTCCGTCCAATTTTCAGTTTTCTGCAGAGGCAGCAGTTTCCTGTCGGATTTTTTTTCTGTATTTTGCTCCATCCAATTTCCCCCTTGCTACCTGGCAATCCCAGTCGCTGCTGATTAAGAAACATCCTCAAGAAAAGATGGCGCACACGATGCTCACAGAAGGGATGTGTTTCTTTGGGTGATGTGCTGTGTCTGGGTTTGCGTAAAACGTAATTGTGCATTTAGGCAAAAATGTTCCATCTTGGTTTCGGGTCAGACAACAAAATGTTTTGCACATGGCTTTAAGAATCTCTGGAGTGGTTTTTTGCAAACACCCATGGATCAAGGGGGCTTTTTCGAACAATGGCTTCCTCCAGACTATGTGGAATGCCTTGGGATATGTTGTCACATGCAAGCGTGAAGTCTTGCATAGAAGGCACCTCGCCTCAAAGTGGCAATTGGCTCTTGAAACAGTCTCTTAAAACTTGCTTGGTCATGCCATTTTGGGAGGGATGGCTTATTTAGGCCCCAGGGTCCTCAATGATACACCCCTATAGCACTTTCCACTTCTTAATGATTGTCTTTTGATGTGCTCCAAGGATATTCAGGGCCTTGAAATATTTTTATAACCCATCCCTGATCTGGTTGCCCTTTCTGCAACTTTATCCCAGGTTGTTTTGAAAGCTTCTTGGTCAGCTCATTTGGGTTGAGTCTTTACTAAAACTGTGAAATGCGACCCAGAAGGAGGATAACCTATACAGAACACTTGATATCTGGATAATCAATCACACTAACAATTTAGCAAATTGAGGCAATGATTGAGTTGTGTGATTTTGAAGGTGATTTGATTTTGCTGTTTATGGGGTTGGACAATTATACCAACCAAGATATGAATAGTTTGTATTTTTAAAAAAAAAAAAAAAAAAATAATTTTCCGAATTGTGAGTTATGTTTGATAAATAAATGCGAAAGGTTCTGATTTAATGCATTATTCCAGGAATATAGGCAAACGAAAGTGTAACATTTTTGAAAAGGGGTGTGGACTTTCTAATAGGTACTTGTACATGTCGGTGTGTGTGTGTGTTGTTCACCCAAGCATAACATTTCCTCTTTTCTTCATGCACACTCTTGCAACATGTCTGTCTGTTCTGGGGTCTTGTCTCTCGCCAGCTGGGCATATGTTATTCTCCAGAATGTAACTTTGGTCTCCAGAGCCTGTCGGGCCCGTGTTCATGTCGAGGAGTTTGCTCGGACGTGTCCGGGCGGTAGTCTATGTCCGGAATGGAAGTTTCGGTGGTTTTCAGTACGGATGTTGTTCCTGGGGCAGTATCTAAATGTCCCAGATGGAGTTTGGCTCCGGAGTGTCCGGTGCGGGTATCAAGTCTGGAGGACGGAAGTTTGTCTCCAGACATTCCGGGAGGTGTTGTCCCGCAGTGGGTATTATAGCATGGACCCGGTAGAGAATGGATTTTCAGAACATTAATTTTGTTCCATCCTTCAAAACAAGAACGGTTATCCCAGTAAAGAATCATTTTTTTGAGACAATAGAATCGGTAATTACAATGCACCGGCCTGACCGTCTGCCCTTCCGTTCCTCTCTGACCCTCATATGCCTTGGCCTTTTCCCTCCCCCAACGCGCACCTCATTCCTTCTTGCTCCCGTCTCCTTCTTCCCTCCAATGCCCCCTCTCTCTTTCTCCCTCCTTTCATACGCCCCTGTCAGCGAGCGTGGGGGTTATTTGCTTGGCGCTCGAAGTACAGGCAAACCAGGCATAATGCAAATACGAAAAGGAATACACAACAATGACGATTGCGAGTGCTCTCTGGATTCAGACAACATTTTGAGTCTTTGGTTGTTGGTGAGTGCAGGATTTGCAGCCTTGGCTATAGATAGATGGATCTTTAAAATAACTTGCCTACCACCAGGGCGCTACATAACGATAACACATTAACATTGAGAGACACACCCTCTCGGGTCTTCACCCGGCAGAAAGTGACTGAAGGTTTTTTAAAAATGTTTCTTATACTGCATTGCGTCAAGAGGGTTCCAATGGATATATAGTGTAGAGAGTCATATATGTTAACAGTTGTGGAAATCATCAGAACCCATTCAGTGGTTCTTTTAGGTCGAGTTGTCGAAAGGTGTGTTTCTAGGTTAGATTTCCCCGACCGATTCTGAGAGGGAATTGATTTCAGTGCCGGGCTGTGGGCATCTGAGTAGCCATTATTCGTTTTGCGTATGTTATATTTTTAGAAACGACACCCAGTTCTAACTTCATCTCAACGGCGCGGATCTTTCGAACACCCAACGCAACGGATGGTCGCACGGCCGCGAATCGATCTCGACCGGTCGGTTCCGTCACGGCCCGCCGGTGAAGATGGTGATTCAACCACGCCAGATTGTGGAAGAAGTGATTTCCTGGCCCATCCGTTTCCCACGAGCAGATGTATCCGAATGGCAGGAAAGGGTCGAGCCAGCGGGAAGGTGAAAGTCCCAGACCCACCGACTGAGACCGATAAAAGGGCGGATGAGACGCCAGGAAGTTCAGATTTGGAGAGTTCAGTGGGACGGAGCTCTGCAGTGAAGGAGTCGGTCGGAAGTGGAGGGACGGACTCTGCCAGTGGAGGGGTCTGGTCGAGCCTGCAGCGCCATCAGAGGGTTTTGTGGGTCGAGTGGAGGCAGCAGCGAGTCCAGCCGAGACAATAACGGTGTTCGAACGAGGGGAGATCGTCGGGCCGGGACAGGTCCGAGCGCCAGCTGAAGGAGTGGGGCGGTGCTTCTTAAAGAGCATCACGCATCCTTAAAGGGCGAAGGCCGTTCGCTATCTCTGGAGGGCATGCGTACGGATAGGCCCGGACTCGATGAGAGCGTGCGCACGGCAAAGTATCAAACCTCAACCGGCCACCCTTACAACAGCTGCGTGTTGACTGACGGTAGACAATCGGGTCGCCCGCCGATCACCACGAGGGGGGCAAGGTAACTGCACGGTCCCCTGCGGAGTCTCCGCGGTATTTCTTCATGAGCTTCTGCTCCCGGTGCTAGCTCCGCTGAACATAAAGGTTAACGGGCCCTGTTCTTCTCCGGGCGTCAGGCCCCTGTTTCTTCCTGGGTTTGGGAAATGAAATCTGTGGCGCGCCGATTGTCCGCTAAGTAGAATTGTGTTATGCATTACGTGTAATAACAATCTGGCCTGTAGAGGGGTCTTTTTTGTTTT
>CM068965.1:1844997-1862152 GCA_035128595.1 Eptatretus atami | reverse complement strand
AACTCAAAGGATTCGCAGCGAATGAATCACATTAATCTCCATCTAAACAATGGGTTTGGGGCTAAATACATGTACTTTCAGAAATATCTCCCTACGGTGACCTATGAATGGTGGTTGCGAATTTCCACAGCCGTAACACTTACCCCCACTCCTTTTTTTTACAGACTCGTCCGAGTCGTCAAATTCTCTCTGTGCCATCATGTGTAGTTCATCCCTAGTCACGTTCTTACCTACGGATCCTGAGTGCGACATCATGGTATTCGTGTCAAATAAATAACCGAGGGCTGATTAAACCCAACTAAACAAACTCACTCGTAAGACGACATAAACTAAAAAAAATTGCCGGCGCTAGAACAGACATGCCGGGGGCGATCATATTTACCAATACACACTTAACAACTTAACCGTATAAATTTACACTAAACCATCGGCCCAGGATTAATGCGACTCTGCCAGGAAAAAGAAGTCAACATAGAGACCGCGGCGCACAGGGCCGCCACTCAGGCCGTGCTTGTAGCTGCCAAACAGACAGTTCCTGCAAGCTTTGCCAACTGTTGTCGTTGAATATCCTGGCGCACATGGAAATGACCAATGGGGGGGGGGGGCAAATGCAAAAAGAACGGGGCTGGTGAACAGGGCAGTGGGCATGGCATGGCAAAGGTGAGCAGGCGAACGCAGCCTGCAGAACCAGGCCGCTGCAGGCAAACACAGCCGGCAGATGGACTGGCCGGCACAGGCCTTGCAGAACACAGCTGCTGACGATCCGGCCGTCAGCCTCGCAGCAAAACAACCGTCGGACGATCCGACCCGGCACAGGCCTTGCAGCAAACAGCCAGCCGATGAAGTTGGCCGGTCCCGCCGTGCAGTGCAGTGTTGGTGGAGGAGTGCGGTGGTGCTGGCCACACACGAAGGCGGGCTCGACCTACCTCGTCGTCTCCCTACCTTCTATCGTCGCCTTTGGCTGTCACTGTCAATCCACTCCTTAATTTGTAAAACCCAATTTAGCGCCAACTTATTTTTTTTGTTTTTATTTTTATTACTACCTTACTTTCCCACTATAAATCGTCCCCTAACCCCTTATGTCCTTGTTCGCTAACGGCTATCTCGTCACCTTCTAGCCTCCTCCCAACCCCTACGTTCCTTCCGGAGGGAATGAGGGAGGGCTAGCGTCCTGTGTCAGGCCCAATGAAGCCCTCAGGATGGCCTCCCCAGACTTTCACGATCTTTAACCAAGGGGTCCAGCGGGACCACAACGAGAGCGAAGGGATGGATGGTGCGGAGGGGTTACAACTCCTAATCTACCTAACCATTAACCTTTAAACTACCCCGGGCTTTCAAAAAGCGCCTCTCGCTTACACTATTGGTTCTAACAACCCAGATTCCTGTCGCCTGTGTTGGTGTCCTTACAATTCGGGCCTCGCCCTCCAATTTCCTCGCGTGCCCTCACACGGTCTCATGGCGGGACGCGTGGCTTCCTTGGCAGGCACGACCCTCTGCCGTTGAGTTGCCCTACGATGGCACCCCCGGGACATACATGCCTCCGGGCCCTACCAGCTCCCTAAACACCGGGAGTGCCCCCATGGCAACTCCCGTGAACGCACAACGTGGCAGGCTGGCGCCGGGCCCTTTCGAGGGTCACCTCGTGCCCCACGACACTTGCCCACGTGGTAACGGCGCTCCGGCCCCGCACCAAGCGGGCGCACCCGTGCCACTACGCTAACCCGCGCCCCCATGGGCCCTTGGCCTACCACGGCCGACTAGCCCGGTGCCCGGGTACCCACTCAGCGATACTCACCTTTTTCGCAGCCAAACCTCCCAGCCGTCAAAAGGGCTCTGCACCCTCCAAATGGGTATCGAGCTACATCCCACCAAACAAAACCACCTCCATTTTGTCAATGTTGTCATTAACCCAGCTAACTCGCTCTAACACTGACCCGGGGGTCCCTTGGCGCGGAGTCACTTCCTCCCCCCATTCACTCATCGCACCATGCATTCCAACATTCGTCCACTCACACAGACCCGTGGCCTCACTCCTCAACATGTCTCCACACAACTCAACAACTCTTCAACACACACACCCGCTGAATCCGCCATCCTTCTACTAACCCCCTAACTACTCGTGCTCCACTCATCCTTACACTATAGCACGTTCCATTTAACACTACGTAGTAAGCTACGTCCCTTACACACTCCTGTCCTGTCACTGCTCAACTCTAAAAATCCATTTTCCCACCTAAAGCTCACTAATCCCCTCTTACCTAATCCATTCACAGGGCCCATGAGGACTTACCGCCTGCCCCATGAGTCGTCTAACTTAGCTACCCTTGCCCCTGACTAGTTTTCATCCCTGTGCCCAGGAAGGGGGTCTTTCACCCCTTACCCGGGAATCCTTGTTCACCCGAAAGCGAGGGCTTGGCTTTTGTTAATTTTTTTTTTTTTCCAAATTCTGCAGCAGCCAGCGCGGCAACTCACAGTCGCGCACTTTGCACCTTGCCCGTTGACGTCATGCAGCTGCACGCGTAACCTTCGTCCCTCTTGACGGTAACCCATCCGCAGGGATTCACCCTCCTGCCGGGATTCCCAACCCCACGTGGCGCATGACGTCACCTGCGCACCCCCAAAAGCCAACCTCGCACTCCGAGGGGCTCCCCAGCGAACACATGCTGGCTCTGCCCGTTGAGAGCTTAACACAAGCTCGCTGTGGAGAACCCGTCGGTCCAAATTCGTCATCCTGCCTACACTTTGTCCGTCGCGGGATCGGCAAATCCACCGCTGGTGTTTCCGACCCAGGGCTTCACTCCCGCAAAGCGAGCACGTGGCGGCCTCGTGCGTTGCACGGCCCGGACCTCGCGCTCGCTGCTGAGTGAACCCGGCGCGGGTTGCCCACAACAGCTACAGCCGCTATTCGGCTTTGTCCCTCGGTCGGCCGTCGTCTCCGTTCTAACCCACGCACACCTGCGTGTTACGACGCACAGACTCCATCCATTACACCACCCCACGAGACGCGGGTGCGTGCTCCGCTGCCGACCGTATCTCCTCACATACAGGACCTCACACACACTGTCTCTCTCCCACTCGGCCGCTCACCCACGCATGCCACCTCCCTCGGCACACGTTGCTCCACTCACACACGGCCTTCCACTTGACACGTGGGGCAACTCACACCGCCGTGCCTCATCCCCACCAACGGCGCGCTAAAGACGCACTCCGGCACCTTGCCACCCCACCCTCACACACGGGGTCGCTTCCAACACGGGGACGCACTCACACTGCACCACACACACATCCGGGACAACCACACTGGGGAATTCGTGTCCCCACAAGGGTTGCCGGGGCTCTATACCCCCAGCTGCACGTGACCTATCTACAAGCATCGTCCCTTCAATTCGCGTGGCACGACCAACCACCTGCGTGATTCGCTTCAAGGGGGCATACTCCCTCCCTCGTTCCTGGAGGCGGCCATCCCGCTGCTCGCACGGTCACAACACAGTCCACCAGCTCACCCATTAAGCCTCGCTAACCTGTGTGTGATGTGTGCTCACTAACCCGTCAAATTCACCCTCTATCTCCCGTGTCTGTCATTTAAGTTTGTATCTCCCTCGTGTCTATTAGTCTCTGCTTCTTTATGGCTGTCCTTCCCTTATCTTTACAGTAGGTCAACCTTGCTTTCCTCCTTAAGTTGCTCCCGTCCCTTCCCTCTGTTTCACTCCTCTTGCTCTTTCAGGATCTCCCGTGCCGTACCTCATCCTTTGCTTTCCGTCTTATTTGTTCTTTTTCTCCCTCCAATTCCTTTCACCTCGTGTCTTAATCTCTGATGGCCTCTGGCAATACTTCTACCTCCTTCGTTGTCTCTTGTTACTTCCCTCGTCATCATTTTCAGGTTGCCCTAATTGTTGTTTCATCGACGAGTGGATGTCTATCAAGTCCCACACGCAACTAACGTTGCCTCCCTGTGGTGATGTCGCAGGCATCGGCCACATTATTGCGCATGTTCCATTTCCTCGCTCCTTTGAGTCGTTTCCTCTCGGCGAGCTTTTTTGAGTTGTTCGTTCCTCTCCGGAGTTTTCAATCTCCGTGGGCGCCAATTCTGTCCGTTTAGTTGTTTCAATTTCCCAAACTTACATCTGTTGTTTTCTGCCCCACAGTTTTTCCTGCTCTTCATTTTCCAATCTCATCGTTTCTTCCAATTGGCTCTTTCCTTCCGTGTTTCATTCCGCTTTCTCTCATTACCCTTCCTCTTTTCCTCTCCTGTCTTCCTTCTCAGTTTCATGGTTTGCCTTCATTTGGTTATCTCTTTCTTGTGTTTCAGTTGCCTTGCTGTCTCATTACTCTTCCTTGTTTCTTCTCCTGCCCTTCCTCTGTCTCAGTTTTGGTTTTCTTCATGTGGTTAATTTCCCCTTTTGTGTTTCATTCGCTGTTCTTTTGTCTATCTCCTCGCACTCCAGCCTCGCCCTTTTCTGGTTCAATTGGTCAACCTCGGTTTCTGTTCCTTTGTTTTCCTATCATTGTCTCTCTCGTTCTTACCCTCTCCAATCTCGTTGTTGTCCTTCATCTCCTCATTTCTCCTTCCGCTTCATTCGTTGCTCCTTCAACTTCTCCTCGTATTCCAACCTATTTTTTTTCCTTTTGTCGTTCAGTTTCAAATTCATACTCTTTCAGTTTTTCATTCCACTGTCTTTCTTGTTCCTCGTTCTGCAATCTCATTATTTCTTTAATTGACGGATTTCTTTCTCCTGTCTCATTCCTTGTTCTTTGTTATTCCTATTCCACTGTCTTCTTGTTCCTCATTCTGCATCTCGTGGTTTCCTTCCATTGATCATATTCCTTCTTCTGTCTCATTCGTTCTCCATCATTACTCTTTCTTGCATCTCATTCTTTAATCTGTGCCTTGCTTCCAACTGTTTGATCTGTACAGCGTGGTTCCTTAACGCTTCATTCTCCGTTCTCGTTCTTTCCTCTCTCAACATCCTCAGCTCGTTTTGTAACTCAGAAACTTTCTTTCCAATTCCTTTCTCATCTCCGCACACTCCAACTTTGCTTTGGCTTCTAATTGTTCAATCTGCTCAGCGTGGTTCTTAACGTTTATTTTTCCGTTCTCTCCTTTCCTCTTTTAACTCTCTCAGTTCGTTTTGTAACTCCGTTTTCTTTGGACTTCGTGCTCCAGTATCTCATCAACTTTTTCCATTTTTCCTCACTCTGTTCATCCCTTTTCTTGCACATCTCATCCTTTCCCTGCTCACCTCTCATACGCCAACCATGCTCTTCTCCCAATTGTTCCTGATATTCCTTTTCTCTTGTTTTACCTCGTCTTCAGTTGCTTTAGCTCCAAATCGTTTTTCCGTTTTTGCTCTTCTAACTTTTCCCTCAGCTCACTCTCCGCTTGTTTCCACTCATGGATCTTGAAGTCTATTTTCCCTATTTTTCCTTTAATTCCTCCTTTAATTGTTTACTTCCAGCTCGTATTTCTGTTTTACTTTTTCATCTCGGTCCTCCATTCTTCCTCCAATTGTTTCCGAAGCGGCAATGTCCGCCTGCCTCACCTTGCCTAGCCCCGTGGTTTATGACGGTGGCTGTTGGAGCGCTCGCCTCGTATCGCGCCTTTGCACGCCCATAAATAGCCGCTCGCTCCGTGCTGCGCTGAGGTGCGATCGCGCCGCCATTATGTGACTCAGCCCGCCGATAAAGTCCGTGCTCAGGATATGGGGTTGAGCTTCCCTTGATTAAAATTACAAGAAGTAGTATATCCCGGGCATGGATTCTAAATTATTACACATATACATTTCTACCCCGGCACCGCCCGCCTTGAGACGCCATCTTATTCCACGTAACGGGTTAATTTAAAATCGCTCGTAATTTAGAGGGAATCGGGGGTCGCTTCTCTCACCTGGACCGATTTCCCTGTGAATTAGCTTGGAGACAAGAGAGTCCGTTTTTCCCGCTCTCTGACACCACTGTTGCGAATTCGCGCCCGCCGGCGTGCGATCGGCCACGTGACTCGAATGGCGACCGCCTCGCCCACGACGGGACAATTCATGTGACCCTCCGGACTAACGCCGGGATCTAGTCACGGGTGGACCTTTCGGCCTCACCACAACCCAGTCCGCATTTCTACCCGCGCGGAATAGGGGAATCGCCGAAAGTCGATATACCTAAATACCCGCACGGGTAACCTACCGAGGGGTTGTACCTCCGCACAGGCCGACTCCGGACACGAACCGCAAGCAGTCCGTTCCGTGCTACAGAGATAACCGAGCGGTGTTATCGTCGGCCTTGACGGTTCAGATTAATTATCAGGCGTCTCGCGCCCACTCAAACCCTTTACGTGAAAGCAATATGAAGACCCAACAAAGGAAAAGACGCAGCGAAACGGGGAACAATTCAACACAAGCACTTTATTTATACGACACACGAGAGCACACATATATCACAGAATGCACATAAATAATTTACAAAAAGGAACGAGCACAAAAAGCAAATGTAATACGACCGACTAACGCGAACACTCGGCAACACTTACACAGTTCTACTTTACGACATGGCGCCACACACAACACGTTCACACAGAACCAAAAGAAAATGAAGTGCGACTTCCTGAGTGTCGAGTCGTTCCTCCGCAGTCCACACGACACTTAGATCCTCCACCCGCTCCACTCGACGCGAGATCCCTCCTCTCCACTCGACGCGAGATCCTCCGCTCCACTCGACGCGAGATCCTCCGCTCACTCGGCCGCGAGATCCTCCGCTCACTCGGCCGCGAGATCCTCCGCTTCACTCGGCCGCGAGATCCTCCGCTCCACTCGGCCGCGAATCCTCCGCTCCACTCGGTGCCATTCGTTGGGGGAAGAGGGGGAACGGGGGCCGGGCCGCCTGCTTTCCTTGCTTTCCGAGGCCAGGCCTCTGGCAACCGCTGTGCCGAGTCGGAACGCCATGGCCGTTGCAGTGGTGGCGTGGTTGGCGTTGTGTAATGGCGGGTGTTGGCGTTGTTGTAGTGGTGCGTGGTGCGTTGTTGTAGTTGGTTCGAAAATAAAGCAAGAACAGAAAAACGCCTAACTCAAAGGATCGCAGCCCGAAATGAATCACATTAATTCCCTCTAAACAATGGGTTTGGGGCTAACTATACATTGTACTTCAGAAATATCTCACCTACGGACCTGAATGGTGGTTGCGAATTTCCACAGCCGTAACAATATATATGTATATATTGAATAAGTGTGGGGAACCAATACTTTTTTGCTGTGTGTGTGTGTGTATTGTGTGTGCCGGGTTTGGTGCATGAGACGACCGCTAGACGGAGCATTACCGTCTCCCACCGACACCGGATAATTGAAGGTCGTCACTCCGGGACAACTCTGAGTCGATAGGTCGCCTATGGACCGTGGACGCCAATATTTCGACCGCGCAGTTAAGGTCTTTTTGTCTGATTCAAATTTACCTAATTAGCCGCGCGGTCTAGCTACCGGGGAAACCACACCCTCGGCCAGCTTTGTCCGAACCGAGTCACTGTTACTGACTCGGGTCCGGCGTAACCGAGCGGAATTACCAAAGCTGCGCCGGTTCAAATGACAATTTACGGCACAATCGGCCTTCCTAATTCTCAAGCTTCGAACCATACTAGGCAATGATAGAACGACAGGCTGGTACATTTAACGGGGGTTATTTACAATGGGAGGGAGACATAGAGCAGACTTAATCACGGATATGCAGGAAAATGTACAATGAGCAAAAGCACTCAACAATTCTACTAAGGACGGGCCACAGACAGACCCACACACCCAAAAAGAAATGGGCCGGTTGGCCTTTATTCGGCCCTTCAGCTCGGAGGTAAGGTGAGCTGAAAGTCAGAGTCTGGCCGGATACCTGGCCGCCCTCGTGCGGTTGTGCCGAGACGAGGCGAACCAGGATGGACCAGCCCGCGTCGAGCGAACCAGAGAGAGACAGCCGCGTCGAGCGAACCAGGATGAGACCAGCCGCGTCGAGCGAACCAGGATGAGACCAGCCGCGTCGAGCGAACCAGGATGAGACCAGCCGCGTCGAGCGAACAGGATGAGTCCAGCCGCGTCGAGCGAACCAGGATGAGTCCAGCGCGTCGAGCGAACCAGGATGAGACCAGCCCGTCGAGCGAACCAGGATGAGACCAGCCGCGTCGAGCGAACCAGGATGAGTCCAGCCGCGTCGAGCCGAACCAGGATGAGTCCAGCCGCGTCGAGCGAACCAGATGAGTCCAGCGCGTCGAGCGAACCAGGATGAGATCCAGCCCGCGTCGAGCGAACCAGGAATGAGTTCCAGCCGCTCGATGCGAACCAGGATGAGTCCAGCCGCGTCGAGCGAACCAGGATGAGTCCAGCCGCGTCGAGCGAACCAGGATGAGTCCAGCCGCGTCGAGCGAACCAGGATGAGTCCAGCCGCGTCGAGCGAACCAGGATGATCAGCCGCGTCGAGGAACCAGGATGAGCCAGCCGCGCGAGCGAACAGGATGAGTCCAGCCGCGTCGAGCGAACCAGGATAGACAGCCCGTCGAGCGAACCAGGGATGAGACCAGCCGCGTCGAGCGAACAGATAGACCAGCCGCCTGTCCGAGCGAACCGGATGAGACCAGCCCGCGTCG
Organism: Eptatretus atami; assembly: GCA_035128595.1. Taxonomy (NCBI): domain Eukaryota; kingdom Metazoa; phylum Chordata; class Myxini; order Myxiniformes; family Myxinidae; genus Eptatretus; species Eptatretus atami. The sequence continues at coordinate 1,853,547 of CM068965.1, read as the reverse complement.
AGCAACCAGGATGAGTCAGCCGCGTCGCAGCGAACCAGGATGAGTCCAGCCGCGTCGAGCGAACCAGGATGAGACCAGCCGCGTCGAGCGAACCAGGATGAGACCAGCCGCGTCGAGCGAACCAGGATGAGTCCAGCCGCGTCGAGCGAAACCAGGATGGTCCGCCGCGTCGAACCAGGATGAGTCCAGCCGCGTCGAGCGAACCAGGATGAGTCCAGCCGCGTCGATGCGAACCAGGATGAGTCCAGCCGCGTCGAGCGAACCAGGATGAGTCCAGCCGCGTCGACGCGAACCAGGATGAGTCCAGCCGCGTCGAGCGAACCAGGATGAGTCCAGCCGCGTCGAGCGAACCAGGATGAGTCCAGCCGCGTCGGAGCGAACCAGGCATGAGTCCAGCCGCGTCGAGCGAACCAGGATGAGTCCAGCGCGTCGAGCGAACCAGGATGAGTCAGCCGCGTCGAGCGAACCCGATGATCCGAGCCACAGCCGTCGAGCGAACCAGGATGAGTCCAGCCGCGTGACGACTGCGAACCAGGATGAGTCCAGCCGCGTCGAGCGAACCAAGATGAGTCCAGCCCGCTTCGAGCGAACCAGGATGAGTCCAGCCGCGTCGAGCGAACCAGGATGAGTCCAGCCGCGTCGAGGCGAACCAGGATGAGTCCAGCCGCGTCGAGCGAACCAGGATGAGTCCAGCCGCGTCCGAGCGAACCAGGATGAGTCCAGCCCGCGTCGAGCGAACCAGGATGAGTCCAGGGCGACGACCAGGAGGTGTACGAAGCGAACCAGGATAGTCCAGCCGCGTCGAGCGAACCAGGATGAGTCCAGCCGCGTCGAGCGAACCAGGATGAGTCCAGCCGCGTCGAGCGAACCAGGATGAGTCCAGCCGCGTCGACGAACCAGGATGAGTCCAGCCGCGTCGAGCGAACCAGATGAGTCCAGCCGTCGAGCGACCGAGTCACCGCGTCGAGCGAACCAGGATGAGACCATTCACGTCGAGCGAACCACCGAAAAGAAGACCACGAAAGAGCCCCGAACCAGACGCTCCACCAACGAAGCCAGGACCCCGGAGACAGCTTGCGATCTTCCTTATCCCTCCTCTCGTGCGGGGAGGAGGGATCCGCTCTGAGCGATGAGCCTCGGATTGACGAGGGGTTGTCGGGCGACCAGTGGCCTTCCCTCATTGGACGGGAGGGACATTCCACCTTGCGGGGTGGAGCCGGCACTGAGGTGATGAGCCTCCTGATTGGTTCGGTGGGGGAAAATGGTGGCCATCCGTGATTGGAGGCCGGTGGGAGGCGCAACGACCACCCTCCCCCCGTGCGTGTCTGAGAACCAGACGGAACAACCAGGGAGCACCCTATTCTCCATCCACCCTTGTAGTGTTGTGGGCCGGGGGTCGGTGGCGATAAACGACCATTAAATGGAGCAGTGGAGTCTCCCACCGAACACCCGGAATTTAGGCGTGACTCTCGGACAACTCCAAAGGTCACGGGTCCCTTAGCGGACCGTGGTGCGCCGATACTTCGACAGCGTGCGGTAGGGTTAATGCCTAATTTCAATATACCTAAGTACCCACGTCGTCCAAAACTACCGGGGAAAACCACACCCTCGGCCGACTCTGTCTGGGCCGAGTCGCAGGTACCGACTCGGATCCGGCGTAACCGAGCGGAGTTACTAGAGCCGCGCCGGCCCCAATGACAACTTACCGGCCCAAACGGCCTCGCTATTTCTCAAGTCCGAAACATGCTGGGTCAATGAAGGAAAACACGAACAACGAACTGGAACATTTAACAGGGGATTTATTTTACAATAATAATCGGGGAGGGAGGCACACAAAGAGCAGAGTTATCCGAATAAGAAATGTAATGTACAAGGAATGAAAACACTTAACAAGCTCTACTTAACATACTGGGCCCACGGACACGCACACACACCCAAAAAGAAACTGGACCCCGTGGGTCTATTTTCGGTCCTCAGCCGTGCGGGGTACCTGTCCCGCCTCGTGCGGTCAATTCGAGCTTGTCCCGTGGTGGACTCGAACCCACCACCAACAACGCCGCACCAAGCTCCGGGACCAAGAACGGCGCCAGGACGCCAGCAAGCACGGCCGCAGACGAAGCAAATCGCCACCGGACTGCAGATCCTCCGCAGTCGCCACGAAGACACCGGTTTGCCGAAAAACCTGCTCCTCACGACCACTCTGCAGTTGCCACGATCACTCTGCAGAACCCTCGTCGACCAAGCCAATCGCCCCCAATGACTGCTCACCACTCGACTTATTCTTCCTCTCCCCACGGGTCGAGGAAAACGCTCTGAGGTACTCGCCTCCGGATTGGACGAGGGGATTGTCGGGCAACTCGTGGCCGCCGTTGATTGGACGAGCTCACGGTGGGCGGAGGGAACCTCACCCCTGTACGTGACACGATGCACGTGGCGATGGTTGTTGTTGTTGTAGTTGGTGATGTAGAGGATGTTGTTGTTGAAGATGTAAAAACCTAGCTAAAAAAATAACTCGTAGCGCACACACGAAAATGCCATTAGACAGAAGGAGCGATTCTAACTGTAAACACATACTTATCGAAATAACTAAGCTTAGGGACTGCTGTCTGTCTGTGTGCAATATGGCTGCCAGATCCATAACAGTAGCAGGGCAGGGGATCTCGGGTCGGCTGTCATGCCGGCGCTGTCGATTGGACGAGCTCACGGTGGCGGAGGGGGAACCTCATCCCTGTGCATGACACATTGCACGTGGGCGATGGATGGCGATTGTGCGAGAACGAAGAATTGTGGTTTGGGAGGAAGATTTAAAGATGTAGTAAAAAATCTAGCAAGAAAGAAAACCCGCAGCGCACGGACACTTATCAAACCACTTAAACATAGGGGAGGTTCTAACTATAAACACATACTTATCGAAATAACACTGAACTGCGGGGACTCTGGTGTGTGTGTGTAAATGGCTGCCAGATTCGTAACAGTAACACACACACACACGCGCACGCGCACACGCACACAGTCATGTCCAAAAATATTGGCACCCCGCACTTTTTTCAAATAACTCGCCATTTTCTGCAAAAAATAAGTTGAAATTGACAAAAGTATTTGGTTCCACAATTCTTTATTTCACTGTTCGTATGACAGAACCTTTGTTTTTGATTCAGAACTTCATATATCCTTTTAAATCAGAAAATAAAAGAAATGTCATTCACAAAATTATTGACACCTCAACTTAATACTTGGTGTCACAGCCTTTGAACAAAATAACTGCAGTTAAGGCTTCCTATAACCATGAATGAGCTTCCTACACCTCTCTACTGGCAGTTTGGCCCACTGTTGTTGTGCAAACTGCTCCAGTTCTCCCAGATTTGAAGGGTGCCTTATCTCAACTGCTGTTTTCAGATCTCCCCACAGGTGTCAATGGATTTAAATCTGAACTCGTTGCTGGCCACTTCAAAAAACCCAAGAATGGTTCAAGACAAAATGCTGGACTGTTCTGAAGTGTGTTTGGGGTCATTGTCCTGCTGTACACCCATGACCTTCGATGGAGACCCAGCTTTTTGACACTCTGTTGAACATTGCACTCCAAAATGCTTTGGTAATCTCTCGATTTCATGATGCCATGCACACATTCAAGGCACCCAGTGCCAGAGGCAGCACAACAACCCAAAACATCACTGAAACTCCTCCATGTTTGACTGTAGGGAAGTGTTCTTTTATTTGAAGGCTTCATTTTGTTTTCTGCAAATATGGAGATGATGTGCTTCACCAAAAAGCTCTAATTTGGCCTCGTATTATCGCAGGACATCTCCAGAAGGATTTTGGCTTTCTTAGGCATGTTTTGGCAAATTCCAGTCAGGCTTTCTTATGTATCTCAGCAGTGGGGTCCTCCTGGGTTCCCTACTTGGAAACCCTCTTTCATTGAGTTGCAATGGATGGTATAAGTTGAAACTGTTGTACCTTGTGTCTGACAGTCACTTGAATGTGTTTGACAGTTGACCGAGGTGCTTTCTCCACCATTCGAACAATATCTTCGCTGCAATCTTCGATCACGTTTTCTTTTGCGGCCATATCCAGGTCGCGGTGGCTGCAGTGCCATCGGCCTTAAACTTCCTGATAACATTGCGTACGGTGTACACTGGAACATCAAGGTCTCTGGAGATGGACTGTAGCTTTAAGATTGTCCATGCTTGGCTACAATCTTGTGTCTGACCTCCTCAGACAATTCTCTGGTTTTCTTCTTCTCTCCATGCTCATTGCGGTACACACAGTGACACAAAACAGCAGAAGACTCCTTTTCTCTGTTCGAACTGGTTGAATGAGTGATTCTTAAATTGCAGGCACGTGCAACTCACCACAGGTGGGTTCAATTCCAAAGTAAAGGAGAATCACCTGTTTGAAATCTAATTATTTCCAACAACTTCTGAAAGGTGCCAATAATATTGTCATTTTCGGATTTCTGTGTGGAGCATGTTAAGATTTAGTGTTTTTTTGTCAGCTGTTTTTTTGTTTTGTGCTGTGCAAGCTGTGTTCAGCGTGTGCAGCCAAAGAAATACATCTGTGGATACCAAAATATTTTAAATTTCAACAATTTTCTGGAAGAAATGGTACATTATTTTGAAAAATGTGCATGGGTGCCAATATTTTGGCCACGACTGTGTGTGTATATGTTGTTGTGGATTTCAGAATCGGATCCGACTAATGCACACAACATCCAGGTCCTCAGACAGTTATTTCCGTAAATGCATGTTCAAAATCGACCCATCCCCTTGTCTGGTGGGATTATGACTCTTTGCGTTGGAGAAGGATATACAGTAGAACAGATTCCCTGTCTTTCTTATGGGATAACTTCTTCCTCTTTACGACGCGTTCATGACGTATGATTCTATGTCAGTTTTCATTTCCGCATGAGCGATATTCACTGTTCATGCATGCGAGAGCCATTAACCCAACGCAGACTCATTCTATTCCCTTTCCATCAAGACACATTGGCTTGGAAATAGATGATTTATGTACACATTATTTTGGTAATCAGACATTGGAATTTCAGGACATTTTAATCATTAAACACACTGTGGGCTTTTCCTGAACAGTTATTCTGATGATCAGACATGGCTCTGGATTAATTATTTACCTCAGGCATCCACCTTTTTCCATTGACGTTCGACACCCGGTTCAGCAGCTTTATGGACACTACTGACTCTTGTTCGTGTTGGGTTGAACAGAGAGGTGGTAATTACCTGTTGACGTTTTGTAAGCGCTTCACGTTTTTGCTCGGTTGTTCCAGCAAAGTGTTGCGTTCTGGCGTTCTTCCAGTGCCCTGAACATGGTGTCGTAAGCCAGGCCTGTTTTTAATTGGGAGTTGCACCTTGTTTGATGGTGAGGAAAGAATGATCACGAGAATTGATGGTTGGAGGTTACGTGCAATGATGCACCAATGGGCAAGTTGGATTTGGCTGAAGTCTGCTTGAGGCTCCACCCATACTGGTCACCTATAAAAAGGATGGGAGGACCGCCTTCATGGCAGTTGGTGATGGCTCCTGACAGTTGGTGACAGCTCCTGATAGCTCCTGATGGTTTCTTACAGCTCCTGACCTTGGTTACAGCTCCTTGCTCCTTACAGCTCCTGACCATTGGTTACAGCTCCTTTCAGCTCCTGACCGTTGGTTACAGCTCCTAACAGCTCCTGATAGCTCCTGATGGTTAGTGACAGTTGGACCGTTCCTGCTGGTTTTTCTCGGTATCTGGCAAACCTGATTCTGGTATTCCTGGTTCCTGGGGGTGACAATGTGACGTCGATTGATGTTCAAGCCTGTCTGTGGGTGGGTGCGCAGCGAGGCAGGGTGCTGGCAGCAGACCAAGGCACGCTCACACATTTTGAGTTTGAGTTCCTTAAGTGTTTTTGTTGACGCATGACGATTTCTGCCATGGTAAGCTGAGACTGGATTTCTTTTCTCCTTGAATGATATGCTGGGTACCCATGTCTAGTGTTTAATTGTTAAGTAAGGCATAGTGATAAGCATCTGCTCTTTGTCCATTGTTCCATAAATGCTTGTTGAATTCTTTGTTTGAGATTATTTTGTTGATTGAACATTTGATTGATTTGAATTCATCCATTTAAGACTACAAGGAAATATAAAGTTCTTCAGTATTTTAATTTTTTTTTTATAACAATAAATTCCTTGTTGATGTTTCAACCTGTCTGTGATTGTCATTTCCTTCCACTGATCCAGCATTGTCCGAGCCTAGATAGACTGGGAGGTCGTTCCCAAACTAATTAACCTGTCAGTCGGCGTGCACCAGCAGTAACGCTCGGCCGCCCGACTTAAGATCTAATCAAGATAACATTGGTGCATCGCCGGAGGTGCGTTTCCTGGTCAGGAGGCCACATGACCTCCAGTTAAACGGCAAAAATTAGATTGTTGTCACTGGAACTCATGGTTAACTGATTGGCGTTCGTGGTTGTAAAGCAACCCACTGCACCACAAAGTTAATTGTGAGCGGTGGCCCAGTCTGGTGTCTTCCGAGGCGAAACAAGGATTACCCCCTCATAGTACACTCGGTACCCGTGGCCGTAACAATATGATGTCCAATGGTGATCGGGGTAGTGCTCATCACACTCCACATGTTTCGATTTGCCTGCCGATCACATCACGTCCTTTTGGTTGAATGGTTTGCATTAGCAAGAACAATCATCTGGGTGGCAAACGGACGGTTGTTCTGTGCGGATTATGCCATTTTTACCGTGTGAGGCATAATCCACGGCGATGCTCACCATAACAGTCAGGAGGTGCATCTGATGTATAAACGCCAAATGTGTCATCATTGGTTAGATATTTATCGGTGTGCCATCCTGATGAGGCAAATAAGCCCAAATTCCAGATTGGTGGCTCCATTTGATGGTTAACTGATGTTGACCATATAATCCTTGTCTGTTTGACAGTCACCGGGCCGAGGCCGATGTGTTGGAGTTGATGCTTTGGTGTAGGACTGTGTCCAATGGGGATCGGGGGAGTGTGTGTGTGCGCGTGCGTGCGTGTGTTTACTAGACGACCCATGAACCCATTGGGTTCCCGTTGTGACAGCGGTTGATAAAAAAATCATTTCAAAAAAAAAAAAAGATAGCTCTAGCGAACTATACCGCTGAGGTTGTTGCATTGATCAAATACTCCCGAAGATACTTGACTGAATCGGAATTGATTTTTTAATAATTTTTTTCGTTGGCCGATTTGAATGAAACTTGATACTGCACACCGCAGGAGAATGGTGAGTAAGGTGGCCCTAAAATTTTTGCACTATCGTGTACCGTTTTGGCTGTATTTGGGAACATACATACATACATACATACTTGCATACATCTACATATAAGATGAGAGTTTTAGTAATATATATATTTATATATACCAGTACGTGCCCGTAAAAAAAAAAAAAAATAAAAATAAATAAATAAATATTCAAACCGCGAGCAACAAACAACAACCACACAGGCCGTTTCTTCGCTCTCGCGTGCCCGTACGTTCGCATATTATTCGCAGTTACGATTATTCGCAATTTAGTTTTAATGCCCAAATATTCAATTACGCCAACGTATTTTGCCTTTTCGCAATGTCATCGAAGGAAAAACAAAAAGAGAAGAGAAGAAGAAAAAAAATTACTTCCTGGATCGGAGCACACCAGCACTCTGATGTTACCGAAATTTATGCACCGTCTAATATGAAAACGATCATAACTTGGGGCATTGTGTTTATCTATAAATGCGCATAAGAAATCGAGAAATTATTAGAATACACAAAAGTCATCACTCTCCGGAAGCCCGCACGTTGTAACCCGTAATGGAGAACGCGACTGAGCTTCCCTTCCCCATCGGCCACGCCCACGCAACAACGTGTCTTGTCATTGGTTTGGTAAATAAATGGCCATAACTTGGGAGGCACTTGTCCGAAAATTTCAAACCTTGAAAAGGCACATCCTCAGGGCCCCAGCAATATAGCTGGCAAGTTTCAATTAGATCGGACCAGTGGTTGTCGAGAAACAGCGGTCACAGACACACAGACACACACACAGAGATTGCTGGAATTATAGATAGATGTATCTATCTATAATTCCAGCAATCTCTGTGTATCTGCGACCGCCGTTTCTCGACAACCCCTGGTCCGATCTAATTGAAACTTGCCAGGAATACGCTGGGACCCGAGGATGTGCCTTTTCAAGGTTGATATTTAATCGGACAAGCGGATCCCAAGTTACGGCCATTTATTTATCAACCAATGACAGGACACGGTGCGATGACGTCACTATTGACGTCACAATGAATATATATTTTATTTTTTTGCACATACGGCCAAGCACGTACGGGCCCGCACGTACAGCCACGCACGTACGGGCACGCACGTACGGGCACGCACGTACGGGCGCGCACCTACGGGCCCGCACGTACGGGCATGTACTAGTCTATCTATAATTCCAGCAATCTCTGTGTATCTGTCTGTATGTGTGTGTCTGCGACCGCCGTTTCTCGACAACCCCTGGTCCGATCTGATTGAAACTTGCCAGGAA
>CM068965.1:1802602-1812878 GCA_035128595.1 Eptatretus atami | reverse complement strand
TGAGAATCTTTGAGTTTTGCAGTAACAACACACAACTACTGATGCATACCCCTCTCCCTCTGGCGGGGTAACTCATGTTATAGAAACAGATACCCACACAATTGTTGTGGGAGCAGGGTCTCGGTGGCGAGCACGACGCTAGGGGGAGCAGTAGAGTCGGCTCCACGAACACGAATTTAGGTCGTACCTTTCAGATAATCCGAAAGGTCACGGTCTTATCGGACGAAGATCGCCAATAGGTCGACCATGTGGGGTAGGGGACAATTTCCAATTTCAATGTACTAAATAACCCACGTCGTCAAACTACGGGAAATTCACCTCGGCAGGATCTGCGCGATCCGGGCCGTTACCGAGACCGATCGAGTCGTACCCGAGCGGAGAGTTCCAGAAACCTGCGCCAATTGCACCGATTACGGCAACAATGAAGGCCTCCTAATTCCATTCGCAGCGCGGCAAACAATGACAGAAGGAAAGGACGAGCTGGGACATTCAACGAGAGGTGATTTATTTACAATAATCGGGGGACAGGGGAGCAGTAAGGGCAGAGTTATCCGAATATAAAGAAATGAAAATTTATACACAAGCACTTATACGAGTGCTACTTAAAGGACTGGCCGCCCAGACACACACCGAAAGAAATGACCCGTCGGGTCTTTATTATACCCACTCGGAGGGAAGGTGAGCTGAGGTAAGAAGCTGGCTTGGAACCTTCCTGCTTGTGCGGCCTTGACGATCGGGCTCGGGCGGGACTCGACCGGCAACTCGATGAAGCTGCAAGCACTAGGTACGGAGGGCAGCGTCTGACTCCAGCACGCTCCTCCGGCACACGAGAGACACGCGAGCGCACAAACAAGAAGGCAGGATTCCGGCGGGACGAACTCGCAGGCGGCAATCCTCCGCGGGACAGGCTCAAGGGAAAAAGACGGACCGCTTCTCACACACACCGCGCTTCTCCTTCACTCCCTGACAACTCGCCTCCGGATTGGCGGTTCGTGTCAGGCGATCCGCTCGCGTTGTGATTCCGTCCAGGGGGCGTGGCGAGCATCCATCGCGGCCCGCCCCCCTGAGAGGCATTCCTCCTTCTTGGGCGACGTGCCCCGCATTGGCTGGAACGTGGCGCATGTCGCTCGCGCTTTGCCATTGGCTGAAGGCACACGTTTGCTCGACCCTGGAGCGGAGCAATGCGTCGGTTGCCAATGGAACTCCACCACAGCGCGTCGGCAGTATGCGCGTCTTAAAGGCCGATGCTGGAAGGAAGCCGGGGAGGATGCCGTTGTTGTTGGTGGTGTAAAAATCCTAACTATAATAACCCGTAGCAACGTACACTTAATTCCCATTCGACATAGGGGAAAGGAAGCTATCTTATCCACATTTACTTAACGAAATAACTGAGCTACGGGGACCTGAATGTTGAGTGCTGCATGGCTGCCAGATTCGTAACACTTATTATTATTTCGTATGTATCCTTTTGCTGCAAGTTGCATCATGTTTGAAACGTGGTGGTGTCGCTGATGCAGTGCCCCTTGTTTCCATTGAGCTTGGTACTCCATTTAATCAGACTCGGAAGGATACAGGCTGAGTCAACCACTGGCGGTGTTATTAACGGCACGAGACTCAGATCTTAAGCCAGCCACCTTAACCGTTAGCAGTTAACAACAACCAGGGGGACATCCAGTTACCAACGTACTTGTAGAGCGCTTGCCAAGTGCTGAAGCACTTAACAAGCGCACCACTCAAAACCGTTGATAAGGAATGGATGGCTTGGCAAGTGCTAGGTAGCTTCTTGGTAACTTAACCACCACAGACCTCACACAGTGTATCTATAGTCAACTTAATAACCAATATGATTTTAAAGAGCATTAAAAACAATCCAGAAGTTTAGCGCTACTCAAGCATCTCTTGCATACCTCACCTTATAACACTGTAATAACATGATGTTGTTGCAGTTTCAGAGATGGTGGCTTTATTGATAAACATAAATACATAGTCAATTAGCATCTTCTTCACCCCGATCTCTCAAATCACACACCCTATACTACATAATCGAGAAATAGATGGTTTTGGATGTATTATGAAGTGATTTGCTCTAGTGCTTCAAGTACACATATTCTCGGCTATAAAATCGTACGTCGCGCAACACGTTATTCGCGTGATCATCGGTTGATCAATTCCTACCTTTTGTGTGGCAATATCACTTGTTTTGCTTCAAGGTTGTGTTGCATAGGTAACTACTTTACAAAATCGTAAACTGAGGTCGGAGTGATGCGATGCCTTCCTGCTAAGCACGCTGGGAATATAATTTTTTTTATAAATAGCACCGCAATCGGGCGTAACCCTCAGCCCTTGACGAAAACCAATTTCAAGATGGTGGCATATTGAAAACGCAGACAGCCCATTTCGAAAGAACCTTCCTCTACTCAACCCCAACACACCTGCAAAAAACTGATTTAATCGACAAGGCGTTCTCCCTCGAAATGGACGGAAACAATTTCAAGATGGCTGCCATGGAGGCCACATTGAAAATCGCAGCGCGCCCCTTTCGAAAGGAACCTCCTCTACTCAACCCCCATCATAACCTGCAAAATGGATTTAATGGACAAGGCGTTCTCCCTCAAAATCGATGGAAACCAATTTCAAGATGGTGCTAGGGGCCACATTGAAAATCGCAGCGCTCCCATTTTCGAAAGGAACCTTCTCTACTCAACCCAACACACCTGCAAAAATGGATTTAATCGACAAGGCGTTTTCCTCGAAATCGACGGAAACCAATTTCAAGATGGCTGCATTGGAGGCCACATTCAAATCGCAGCGCGCACATTTCGAATGAACCTTCCTCCTACTCAACCAACACACCCTGCAAAAATGGATTTAATCGGACAAGGCGTTCTCCTCGAAATTGATGGAAACAAAAGTTGACAGACGGACGGCAAGTGAAGGCAAGTATGATCTGTGACATTCTGTTGACATCTTATCGGTGAAGGCAAGTATGATACTTGATCATTGGAGAGGTAGAGGATGGATTAATATAACATGCTGTTGGTGGTATGCTAACCGCCATGGGAGCAAAGAGAAGCTGACGGCCAGGCGTTAACATTCCCTCTTGCTGTGACAAAGGGTTAACGCCTGAAATATCAAGCTTCATGTTTCCCATGGTGGGACCAAATGCCTGTTGATTTCATAGACGACGACAAAGCAATTTTTCGTGACATTAACGAAGCTTCAAATATAGATTAGCAATAACAGAAGCTTGTCTTCATTTAAATTTGAACCAACAACTCCATGGATACCAGTTCAGTGTCTTCATTTACTTCAGTCACTACTTTAACCTGAAACTTTGCTTCTCACGTGCATGCCAAGGAAGCATTCAGTACAAGGAGCTTATTTAGTCAAGATCCACAATTTCCAATCAGTTCATGTACCATATTAAGTTTGACATAATCTCACACCAAGCAAATAGAGAAACTAGAATGGCACTCTTCGACGCACATCTTCGCCCGATATGCCTCTGCCACATTATTACATACATTATACTTACTTGTTCCAAGTTTTGATGTAAATCCCTTCAGCTGTTCTCAAGTATCGCATTTTTCTTGACATGACCTCTGACCTGTGACCTCGACGCTGAAATCAAATCGGTTCATCTTTGCTTCGTAATATATTGTTACGGTTGTGGAAATTCGCAGAGCACATAAAGGATATCCCCAAGATCAGTTATATCGATAAGTCCGTGTTCAGTTAGATTTCCCCACCGTTGTTTAATGGGAATTTATTCGTGTGGACAGGGCTGTGATCTTTGAGTTAGCCGTTTTTCTTTTCGCTATCGTTATTTTGGACCACCACACCACACCACTTTTCCACAAGCGCCCAACCACACCACCCTCACGACCACCACAACGCCAAACACGCCACATTACAAACAACCCGATACCTCAACACAACACACACCAAACCACTTTTCCCACAAGCGCCAACCACGCACCATTAACAACGACCACGATCACTCAACAACCAACCACACAACCAATCACCATCTCCACAATCAAAACCGTCTCTGCATGGAGAAAGAAGAAGGGTTCCGATAACGCACGGATTTTTCTCTTACTTTCCCGCGCTCGGGACGGGGGAGGGGCGAGTGAGAGAGAATAAAGAAGAGCGACCGGGATGACTGTCTACGAAAACCCCGACACGAGGAAAACGCCCCCTTCTCGAGGCTTCCTGCGGGAGCTGGAAGAAGGGCGGGGCGAGAAGGCAGGGGGAATAAAAAGGGTGCACGGAGCGTCCACGAGTCAGTTGGTTGTTGGTCGGGCTGTCGAGGGGCTGTCGAGCTGTCTTGGTCTATGGGTTGGTTGTTGGTCGGTCGGTGGAGATCTCGGTCTGGGTGGAGCAGCGAGTCGGTGGAGGTCTCGGAAGTGTGGAGTTGTGGGCAGCCGCGTTCGAGCCTGAGAGTCCCGCAGTCGGTGAGGAGCTTGAAGGGTCCACCGAGGGTCCCCCAAACCAAGTCACACGAGGGTGAAGGTAACGCGGCGGCTCTTGGAGTTCCTTTGGTCACCAAGCTCCTTGGACCATAAAGGCCTACAGGTCCAGTCTGACCTTGCTTTGAGGGGGTCTTTCTTTGCTTTTATTTGTGTGAATGTTGTGGCGCCATGTCCCGCAAGTAGAACTGTGTAAGTGCTTGTAAATAATAATAATGACGGTTGTAGTTACCTTCGCAAACTTCTTTGACGAAGGTATTGTATTGACCCTGTGTTGATTTATTTATTGGTAAATATGTGTGCGGACAACATTGCGCAAAAACTGCTGGACCGATTTGCATGAAATTTTCAGAGATGATGTGCAGTTACTCAAGGACGCCAGGCGAAGCTTTTGGGAGCAATCGGATTAAAGGTAAGGTCACGGTCACGAAAAGGTCAGAATCACTCTCATGCCATGTTCAACTAGTGGCTGCGGCGAAGGTATGCGCTCTAACGAGTGCCCGTTCCTAGTCTTCTTGTCGTGCTTTCTTTGCCTTTGCATAAATGTATACGTGCATGCCTGCATTACGTGCTATTATAAATAAATGTCCTTGTGTGAATATTACACCGTTCGTTTGTGTCCTCTTTCCCCCATGAACCGCCGTATTGCTCTCGGAATAATAGCGGGCTTTTTAATAGCCAATAAAAGAATTGGGTCCAGCGAGGTCTCGCGATAAACAACGCCGGCTTATCCCAGAAGGAACGTAACCGTTAAGCGGTTCGTGTCCGAGCAGACTCGCTGAGGTACGGTCTCTCGGTAGTCTGCCACGCGAATACTTAGGTATATCGATATTCGGCGATTGACCCTGTCGCGGCGGGTAGAGTGTTGACTAGGCCGTGGTGTGCGTTTGGAGCACACCCGTGACTGGTTTCCAGCGTTGTTCCGGAAGGTCGCGACTGAATTGTCCGTCGGTGGGCGAGACGGTCACCATGGCAAAAGCGGCAGTCCGCAAGCTGGCGGCGCGGAATTCGTAACACAGTGGGCACGGGTGGGGCCGCATGATGCGGGGCCCGGGGCGCGCATTGGCCACGTGGGCAGTGCATTGGGCACGGGCACCCAGGGAAGGGGCCGGGGCGCCAGCCTGCAGGTGAGCGTTTTTCAGGGGAGTAGCCATGGGAGGCATTCCCTAGTGTTTAGGGGAGCTGGTAGGCTCGGAGACAGTTTGCAGGCCCGGGGGTGCCATAGTTTGAAGAATCGGCAGAGGGTAGTCTGGCAAGGGAGCCACGCGTCCCAGCCACGAAAACGTGCAAGGCACGAGGGAAAAATTTGAGGGCATGGCCAAATTTGTGAGGAAACAACACAGGCACGGGAATCTTGGTTTGTAGAAACCAGCAGTTTAGCGAGGGACGCTTTTGGAAAGCCCACGAGGTAGTTATAAGGTTAATAAATGTTAGGGTAGAATTAGGAAGTGTACCCCTCCGCACCTCATCTTCACTTCTCGTTGTGGGCCGCTGGACCCACTTTGGGTAAAATAGATCGCTGAGATCTGAGAGGCCATTCTGAGGCTTCGTTGGGCTCGACACAGGACACTAGCTCTCCTTATTCCCCTCCAGGAAGGGAACGTAGGGGTTGGGAGTAGGCTAGGACAGGATAGGTTAGCCGGACAGAGACTATAAAAGGGGGTTAGGAGACAAATTTATGGGGAAATAAAAAAAATAATAAAAAAAAACTTGGGGCTAAATTGGGGATTTTTTGCAATTAACGGAGTGGGTATGGACAGAGACAGGCAAAGGCGATAGGTTGGGAGGGAGACAGTAGGGTAGGTCCGAGCCCGCTTCCGAGTGGCCAGCACCACCGCACTCCTCCACGAACTCCAGTAAAACAAGAGGCCGGCCACTTCATCTGCCGCTGTTTTGTCTACAAGGCCTGTGCCGGTCAGTTCAATCTGCCGGCGGTTTTGCTACAAGGCCTGTGCCGGTCAGTTTCATCTGCCGCTGTTTTGCTACAAGGCCTGTGCGGTCATTCATCTGCCGGCTGTTTTGCTGCAGGGCTGTGCCGGTAGCTTCACCACGCCGTTTTGCTACAACGGCTTGTCTTGCTTGCATGCTTGCTGCTGCCTTTGCCTTGACCATGCCTGCTAGCCCTTCCTTGCATTTGCCCCCATTCATTAATGTGCGCCACGATCATCGGCGTGCTGCAGGGACTGCCTGTAGGCAGCCGCATCACGGGACTGCATTGGCAGCCCGTGCACCGTTCATGTGCTTGTGTTTGCTTGCGTCAGTGCCCATTCAGTGTTCTGCAGGGACTGCCTTGCAGGCAGCCGCACACGGAGACTGCATTGGTGCAAGCCGTGCACGTTTCTGTTCACTGCGCTCAATTCAGGGGAGGCCTAGGACTGCATTGGTGCAGCCGCCATATTCTGTCACCTGCATTTGTTTCATGAGCCAGAGACTGCGTGTGAGAAGCCGGGCTCCCTGCTTGAAGAATGGCCTGTGGGATGGCGCATATAGGTTAGGGTGAGTTTGCCTTCAGCAGCTGAAGACATAGAAAAGGTTTTTTGTGACAGACAAATGGGGCCTTTTGAACAGGCCCCCGAAGACATCCGACCTTCAGCAGCGGGGGGCGTCAATGATGCTATGTGCTTCTTTTCCACAGAGTCAATCAGTCCTGGCCATGGTTTTAGTGTAAAATTATAAGTTAAGGGTAAAATTGTAAATGAGTTGCGCCCCTGCATGTTTGTCGTAGCCCGGCAATTATTTAAGTCGTCTGCATGAGTGGGTTTGTTTAGTTAGTTACTCAGCCCGTAGGTTATTTATTTTTGGGACACGAATACATAAATGTCGCACTAGGGATCCGAAGATAAACGTACTAGGGGAAACTTACACATGATGGCATACGAAAATTCGACAACTCGGGACGAGTCTGAAAAGAGGGGAGGGCGGTAGTGTTACGGCTGTGGAATTGCAGAGCACCATAAAGGATATCCCAAGATCAGTTATATCGCTAAGTGTGTGTTTCAGTTAGATTTCCCCACCGTTGTCTATAAGGGTATTATTCGTGTGGACAAGGCTGTGATCTTTTGAGTTAGCCGTTATTCCTTTGCTATCGTTATTTTGGACCAACCACACCACAAACCACCTTTTTACAAAGCGCCCAACACACCTATTCTCAACGACCAACTCACAACGCAACCACGCCACATTAAACACCACACCACCAATCACTTCTCCACACCCAGCTACAACCCTCTCCGCATCAAAACCCGTCTCTGCCATGGAGAAAGAAGAAGGAGCTCCAACACCACGCATGGGATTTTCCCTCCTGCTTTCCCACACATCGGGACAGGGGAAGGGCAGATTGCAAGGGGTCAAAGGTGATGTAGGGTGGGGGCCTGTTTTGGGGCGAAAAATGGGCCCGGCACCCACCCCTTGGGGGCCTGGCAGCAAGATTCTCTTCTCCCCGCGGGGCCGCGAGGGAGGGGCGGGAGCGTTGGGAATAAAGGGCACGCTGGACGCAGCGTAGAGAGTGCGTTGGAAGAGAACGAGTCGAGAAGCGAAGGAGTTGGTTGTTGGCGGTCGGTGGAGGTCTCGGTTGGGTGAAAGCAGTCAAGTCGGTGGAGGGGCTTGAGAGGGTCCATCGAGGGTCGCACCAAAGTCACCACGAGGGTGGAGGTACACTGCAGCGCCTCTGGAGTCCCTTCGGTCAACCAGGCTCCTTGGACATAAAGGCCTACGGGTCAGTCTGACTCCTTGCCTTTGAGGGGGTCTTTCTTTGCTTTTATTTGTGTGAGTGTTGTGGCGCCATGTCCACAAGTAGAACTGTGTAAGTGCTTGTAAATAAATCGTAGACGGATGTAGTGCTTTTACCTTGCTCGTGTCTTGTCCCTTCCCCCATTCATTGCATCCCTGTTTAGCTGTGCATTATAATAAATGCCTTGTGTGAATGTTAACCCGTTCGTCGTGTCCTTTTTCCCCAATTGGACTGCTATCTTCTCTCGAATAATAGCGGGCTTTTTAATAAGCCAATAAAAGAATTGGTCCAGCGAGGTCTCGCGATAATACACCGCTCGGTTATCCCAGAACGGAACGTACCGCTTAAGCGGTTCGTGTCCAAGCAGACCTCGCTGAGGTACGGTCTCTCGGTAGTCTGCCCGCGCGAATACTTAGGTTACGATAATTCGGCGATTGACCTGTCGCGCGCGGGTAGAGTGTTGACTAGGCCGTGGTGTGCGTTTGAGCACACCCGTGACTGGTTTTTCGCCATTGTCCGGAAAGTCGCGACTGAATTGTCCGTCCGGTGGGCGAGACGGCGCCATTGGCTAAAGCGGCTGTTCGCACGCTGGCGGGCGGCAGATTCGTAACACTGGTGTCATGACTAGGCGTGGTGTGCGCATTGAGAAACACCCATGACTGGTTTTCGGCGTTGTTCCGGAGTGTTACGAATTTACGCCCGCCCAGCGTGCGAACAGCTGCGTTAGCAAATGGCGCCATCTCCCACCGCCGGACAATTCAGTCGCGACTTTCCGGAACAACGCCGAAAACCAGTCACGGGTGTGCTCCAATGCGCACACAACGGCCTAGTCAATGTGCTACCCGCGCGACAAGGGTAATCGCCAAATTAATCGATATACCTAAGTATTCGCGCGGGCAGCTACGAGAGACCGTACTCAGCGAGGCCTGCTCGCACACGAACCGCTTAAGCGGTTCGTTCCGTTCTGGATAACCGAGCGGTTTATTATCGCGAGACCTCGCTGGACCCAATTCTTTTATCGGCTATTAAAAAGCCGCTATTATTCCGAGAGCAATATGGCGGTTGATGGGGAAAGAGGACAACAACAAACGGGTTAACATTCACACAAGGACATTTATTTATAATAGCACGTATGCAGGCATGCACGTATACATTATATGCAAGGCAAAGAAAAGCACGATAAGAAGAATACACCGTCTATTATTATTATTTTACAAGCACTTGCACAGTTTCTACTTGCGGGACATGGCGCCCAACATTCACAAAATAAAAGCAAAGAAAGACCCCTCAAAGGCAGGGAGTCAGACTGGACCCGTAGGCCTTTATATCAAGGAGCTTGTTTGACCGAAGGAACTCCAAGAGGCCGCCGCGGTTACCTTCCACCCTCGTGGTGACTTGGTTGGGCGACCCTGGTGGACCCTCTAAGCTCCTCACCGACTGCGGGGACCCAGGCTCGAACGCGGCTGCCCACACTCCAACTTATGCACACGTAAACAGGGATGCAATGAATGGGGGAAGGGGACAAGACACGAGCAAGGTAAAAGCACTACATCCGTCTACGATTATTATTTACAAGCACTTACACAGTTCTACTTGTGGGACATGGCGCCACAACACTCACACAAATAAAAGCAAAGAAAGACCCCCTCAAAGGCAAGGGAGTCAGACTGGACCTTACCTTTTTTATGTCCACATGGAGCCTGGGTTGACCGAAGGGACTCCAGAGGCGCCGCAGCTGTTTACCTCCACCCTCAGTGGTAGACTTGGTTGGGCGACCCTCCGATGGAACCCTCTCAAGCACCTCCACCGACTGACTGCTTCAACGCCAGACCGATCGACGACCCTCACCGAGCCGATTTGCTCCACCCCAGACGAGAGACCAGCTGGCACCGATGCCGAGATCACTCACTCTACGCTTCTCGGCTCCGGTTCTCTCCAGCAAGCTCTCTACGATACTGCGTCCAGCACGCCGCTTTATTCGCCCAACGCTCCGCACCCCTCCCCTCGCGGCCCGCGGGGGAAGAAGAATCTGCTGCCCAGGCCCCAAGGGGGTGGGGTGCCGGGCCCATTTTTC
>CM068965.1:1783139-1800097 GCA_035128595.1 Eptatretus atami | reverse complement strand
TAATTAAACACAACTTGTGGAAATAACATCAATATGGAATTAGCATAATTGTTGGAATGAACACAACTGTGGAATTAAAGGACAGCCTTTGTGGGAATGAAATAAAAAACTTGGTTGAATGAACACTACTTGTAGGAATTAACAGAACTTGGTTGAATGAAGTCAACTTGTTGGAATTAACAAACAACTTGTGGAATTATTCCATTCTTTGGGAAATTCCAAACTTGTGGAACAAAACAGAAATTAATTCCACAACTTCAGATATTACACATTGACTAATATGTCACACCCTTAAATTGACATGATGTGTATTAACCCATTCTATTCTTTTCTTTACAGGGTTTACATTCTTTTGGAATCCAGGCACCTGAGAGTGCTCTTCAGTTGGAGGTTCAACTGCAAAGCGAAGGAAGAACCTTTGATTATTGTTGCAGGGCATGTACGATAACGACATTATCCGGATGCAGCAAGAATACGTTGATTTGGAAAAACACTTTGAGCCTTCAAGAAACACTTGGACAAGAACAATGAATTCACATTTAAATGCCATAAAAAGTTTGTGTTTCAAGTTACACTCAAAGACTCACACTGAACGTCACCAAAACGTCAGAGGGGCTGGAGAAACTGATTCAAATGTTCCTCGCAAGGTGTCAGCCGTTCACAGTCAAGGGACTCGCTGGAACCTTTTCGATTTTCAAAAAAACTTGTGTTTTTTTGTGTTGAGTTTGCATCTTAAAAACGACAACTAAGAACCCGTCCAGATGGAGGGCTGGCATTCTTTTTCCGAGAATTGGGACTCAGAAGTCTCTATAGAAGTTTGGGGAAAGCTGAAATTGATATGTTTGCAAAAAGTGTCCAACACAGTCTTGAGGGGGCACTTAGTGCTCTACATGCTGCAGAGCCTGGTACCATGTGGCCAGGAGGCAATGCCGGTGATGCAGACGTCACTGGCATTGATGGATCTTTTGGACCATCCACTGGCCAGAACTGATGGCCCTAGCTTGATTTCATCTGAAAATGTTAAGACACGGCTGACTTCATACTTGTCAGACAGTGACGTTCTCTACCTCATCTTCAGCACAGGTACTATGATTACAGCATCAATGTCTTCACCATAGATGTCAGGAGAGACAGGGGTTCAGCAAGAACATCATCTCCTCCTATCAACAAAGGCCCGGAGGTTGTCTTGTCATTCCATTGAAAACAAAAACAGCCCGATCCTGTTATATATGGAGGAACTGACCCAAGACAGGGCTTTTTCCATCTACGTGAGCACAAACCAACACAGTTTTGTGGAGATCAGGATGGATGAAAGAAGGAGCCGATATGATCTGGAAAGTCAGCAGAAGAAGCTTGAACACCTCATTGTCCAATAAGTCCTGGGTGTGCTGGAGAAAGCCCTTCATATCTCCGTGGTTTCGATGAACACAGACCATGTTCGCTCCTGCTCCTTCACCATTACATCGGGCAGGACTGGATGTACCACTCATCATGGATCCCCCCCCCCAAGGAAAGGGCAATTAGTGGACATCAAGTCGGACACTTTGACAAACATTCACAAATTGTCAAGAACCTTTTTACCAGCCCATGTCATATTGGGGTGCGACACCGAGCATCTTACTGATGGGGTTGGGAAATGCTCTGTATCAAGCTCCTGTGAAAGCTGGCATACGAACTACTCAGCATTGGAACAATGATGGATTGCACCGTTCCAGGCAAGTCCTCGACCAAAGCCACTGCCTTCATCTCAGCCTGTTATGGCATAAGGAGAGTACGGACATGTCACAACACGAGGGCCTACTTATCTGGGGGGACAAAGGAGTGGGAAAGGACATACGTCTGCTCCAAACCTGCTTGTCTACGTCAATGGAATGAAGCATATCATGAGATGTTTAAAGGGCCCACTTTCAAAGCAATCTTGTGGCCAAAATCTCAATGTAAATCTACCGCCGGCATTTGAAGCCGGAACCAATTGGATGGAAAAAAAGCACATGGCAACAGTTCACTGAGCCCAATCCATCTACCGGACGGTGCCAAACTTGCCCCAAAAACACATTTTGGGAGATGATCATGTGTCGGCTTGCTGAGTGAAAGCCTTGTTAAACTCCAAGAAGTGCAGCTGTCACAGTGAATCGTTTCCATGCCCCATGTTCTGTGCATTTCAGCGGTGGAATGCTCAAGATCCAAATTAGGCTGGACTAGACCATCATCAGCAATTTGCCCTTCACACCTTGCCAGTGTGTTGAGGATGCTTGATGTCACACTTAATCGATACGTATTTGGAAATGCACCAACTAAAATTCCTGTAATATGTATTCCGATTAGTACTATTAATTGTTATTTCGTACACACGTGAATATTACATTTTCTCAGGGAGCATATCTGTATCTGTACTCGAATTTCATTGTTATCATTGTATGTAATCTTGTATCACATGTAATCTTGTATCATGTACTCCGAATTTCTAATCAAAAGTGTGTTTTGCTGCGCATGGCCTAAAAGGGTCAATATTTTCTTAATGTGGAATCAAATACATTATACATGAACTCCTTAAGGAATAAACTTGGAGGAGGAATTTGATGCAGTTGATTTGAGAATTTTGCATTGGAAATCTCCATAAATCCATATTTTTCTGGATTTTGGCACTTCGGACTAAAGGGGTTAATTCTAAAAAAAGCTCAAGGATATCCACCGGGCAACCCCCCCTGTATTTTTGAAGAGGTACGCCCAAGCTTACAAGAATCAGCAGGAGAAAAAAACTATTACCCCAGCAAACTAGGTTCACACCATGGCTTCCCGGACTACTATTTTTAAATGAATTCTACCACACGTAATACAGCACGTAGCCATTCCTTCTCTCAGTTACATGATGCCTCCTTCCTGTCTTCTGATGCACTTTGTTGGTAATTTGTACCGTTTGCACCCTACCAGCCAGCCTTGTGCCGCGTGGAGAAACTATAAACCAGTTCACCCTTGCCCACTTTGGCGGCCCTCTGTTACCCCGTTTTGCACTCCCAGCACCAAAACTAGATTTGAGGGTTTCGCTGCCCTATAGAGTTCTTGGTGTCAGTTTTTTTGCATTTCTGCTCTCTTATGGACGCTTATTTTAGATATACTCATGTATTTCGTATATACCCAGGTGGTGAAGGGAATAATCGTTGTTGCATTGTTGGTGTCAACACATGACATTAAAATGATGAAACTACCAATGTATTAGAATTGGACCCATATTAGCGTACTTTGACGTTAATGAAAAATGAAATCCGTCACATAGAAGTTGGCATGGTTTGATGTGTGACAGAACACGTCAGCACAAGGCACTTGTTTGTTGAGAACTTCATCAAATGGGTTTCATGGCTGAGCAGCCACACAACAAGGCCTAAGATCACATGCGGCAGATGCCAAGCGTCGCTTGGGTGGTGTAAAGCACACTGCACTGGACTCGAGCAGTGGAAAACACGTTCTCTGGAGTGCATGGAATTCACACTTCACCATCTGGCAGTCCGACAGCATGGTTTGTGTTGAGCGGATGCCAGGAGAACGCTACTTGCCCGAATGCATATTGCCAACTGTAAGTTTGGGAGGAGGCAATAATGGGTCTGGTCTGTTTTTCACATCGGGCTAGGCCCCTTAGTGCAGTGAAGGAAATCAACACTATTTGTGTGTTACTTGTGTGTTGTTGCTACTGTGTATATTTCATGCATTAATTTGTGTCGGTGTGTGCCGCTATTATGTGTGCTGTTGTGTATTTATGGTTATCTGTGTGGTATTGCTATTTTTGTTGTTTTTTGTGTGCTATTTGTGTATTTATGCCGTTTATGTGCTATTTTGTGTTGTTTTGTGTGTTACTTGTGTGGTTATTTGTTTGCTCTTGGCGTGTTATATACTATTCATGTATGTTTTGTGTTATTTGTTTCATTTTTGATGTTGTGTGCTTTGCATGTTATGTGCTATTTGTGCTGTTATTTAAAAATATGCTTGGTACTACAAACTTTAATATAGACATAAGGGAGACATTTAAGGACAGTCATCATAAAAAGGAAACAACAAAGCTTTTCGTTTGTACTCTCTCAGGTGAAAATTTCGCACACAAGTAGTGAGTCATTTATGAAGCAACGCTCTAATAGACACCTATCAATAAAGTCAATTCTGATTGGACGTCTCCACTGATGCGTCATCACCTCCCAATGGTCTAGGTGGGAGGAGCCTGTTCAGTGTTTCAGCTCTCCGATTGGAGGTTGCAGAGTTTGAGGCAGACCACGAAGGCTGTTGTAGAATCTTCGTTCATAACCATCCGTGATCATGACACGATTTCATGCTCCCTTCTTCCTTTGCACAAATGAGCAAGGCAGTGGACAAACTCTTTTTGCCAACATAATATAGGGTCCATGGGATAGAATAAATGTCCTTCCAGTATTAGAGATGTGTATATTCTTTGGCTGAAACAATTATAATCGTAGGATGGCATTCAAGATATTGAGAGTGAGACGAAGTATTAACACATCTTCCAAATTACTTAAAAACTGACATTTAATCTTTTCCATCGGACCCTATGTTATGTTGCCAAAAAGGGTTTGTTCCACTCGCTTCTTGCTTATTTTGCAAAGAAGAAGAGGAAACGAGAAAACTCTCTCATGATCACGATGGTTATGAAGTAAGATTTACAACAACCTTCGCGGGGCCTCCGGTTCAGACTCTGGCAAACCTCCATTGGAGAGCTGAACACCTGAACAGGTCCTCCCCTAGGACCATGGGAGGTGATGACGCATCAGTGCGGAGACGTCAATCAGATTGACTTTTGTGATAGGTTTCTATGAGACTGCTCTTCGTCATACTTCACATCACTTGTGCGAATTTCACCTTGAAGAGAGCACGTAAAAAGCTTTATGGTTTTCTTTTTATGATTAATGTCCTTCAAAATGTCTCTCGCTTATGTCTGTGTGTGTTATTGTTAGCAGTAATGCATGAGACAGTAACATTCTCTGGGTTAACTGGTGCGCTGCTCGGGTGCCTTCGTAGCGTGACACGTAACATTTTGAGGAAAGTATTTAGGTTCTCATTCTTCATGGTATTTTATCTCATATGAAAATGAAATGTCTTTCGTCTCACAAAAAATAATAGTATTTCTGTTTATAGCATGTTAAATACGTTTTTGGACACATTCTGTGATTTCAGCATATCTAATCACACTATTAAGTACTAATGTAGGTGAAGGAAGTTTGCCCCACTTATCGGACTCGGTCAAATTACGAAAAACACATTGAGTATTTTTTGTTAATCACCATGGGGAAAGGGAGACTTATAACAGAAGCGATATTGAAAATCAAGGGCAGAGTGTTTCATCCAGTGTACATCAAGGGGCAGGTAGTAGTAAGGACAATAACATTGTCTGGAGCATACCAAGGTGGTTACCAAGGGAAACACGACTTTCAATTGATAGGCACACAAATGGCACGAGAAAGATTTTCAAATATCATTCACAATGTGTTTAAAAAAATGTAACAGGAGTCATTTAACCATCTCCATCCGAAAATTTATACCCCAAAAACATCTAGTCAGAAAAAAAATAATCAAAATGGGATTTCAAAGACATGTTCAACCTTACCTTGGGAGACAAGAATAAAAATAAAAACAGCAAGAATATTTATTCAGCATTCGAAAATTTACATTACAAGCACCATTGGGGAGATATCAGGAAGAGAGTAATCAAAGAAGAATAAAGCAAATTACGGAGAATACACGTTAATAACATGCTACTGACAATGACAACTTGTGCTAATAGAATTACAAATATGTTACAGAGGTGGCAACCCTTACTTTTTAGGAGATGCAAAGTTACAATCCAAACTTCCTGTATAGAACTGTGGGTAATTTGGTGGGATCCAGATGAGCAGTGCACTTTAAACAAAAGACACCAAAATATTTAATGAAGACGATTAAAGATAAATGCCCAAGTGTACCTAAAATGTGCGAGCATTTTGTTGTCACCTCCATTTGCTAGCAGTGCAGGCTTTAAACTGCACTACTGCACTGTTGATGTAATGAGATATGAGAGTTTTGAAGAACACTTGCTGCTGGACCATGTTCAACTGTCCTCTTTGAAGGATTTGTTCAATCTCCTGCTCCAAGCTCCGACCCTTTCTCGCCTTCCTCCACACCTCAAACTCGCTCAGTTCTCGTGCCAACTCTCTCTCCCACTCTGGGCAGAACTCTCTTAAAAAAGGCAACACGGTTCCCATTATCTGTGCATGCCAGCAACCATTTCAGGAGACTATCAAAAAACAAGTGAACACAATTAAATAATTTCGATACAGGCAGTTTCAAAATTATCTTTATTTTTTTTTTATCCCAAAACAACTATCGAGTTTGTTCACCATTTTCAGGAAGGTCTGTCCCATTCCAAAGCCTGTTCCATGCCACGAAGAAGGTTCTTCCTGGCTCACCGATGGCTTGGAAAAGGCATCACTTGCAAATTCAATTCACTGGGGCTCATGGAAATCTGATTATTCTTCACCAGTGGCTCGTCGGCCTTGATCACACATATCGGGCAAAACGGCTGCAATCCTTTGAAATTCAAACAAACCCAACCACAGGGTTATGGTGCAGCGGTGTTGTGGTGGTGGTGGTGGTGGTTAACCAATTAAGGCTCATTCAGGGTGGTGACTCACCACAGCTTGGCTGGGTTTGGTGGACTGCCTTTTGGTGGGTTTTGGGTCGGGAACCATCTCTAACGGGAAACGGAAAATGAGAGAAAGCGAAAATGTGTCAAAGTAGAAATAAAATTTTACAGGAATAGTCAATGAACACACCTCCACCCATGTTCAGCATGTCAAATCCAATGTTACGTTTTGATCCTCGGAAAACAAAAAAACAAAGAGAGAGAGAGAACACAGACAAACAGAGAGAGACGAGAAGACAAGCAGAGAGAGAGAGCATAGACAAGAGAGAGAGAGATACAGAGAGAAGAGAGAGAGAGACCGGAGAGGACGGAGAACAGAGAGAGAACAAGAGAGAGCAGAGAGACAAGAGAGCCAGATGAGAGAGACGAGAGAGCAGAGAGGAGACGAGAGAGACCAAGAGAGAGAGAAACAGAGACAAGAGAACGGATGACAGAGAGAGACAGAGACGAGAGAGGAGCAGAGAGAGCAGAGAGAGAAGAGCAGACAGATGAGAGAGAGAGAGACAGAGAGAGAGAGACGAGAGAGGACAGAGAGAGAGACAGAGAGAGAAGACGAGAGAGACAAGAGAGACAGAAGAGAGAGAAAGTGAAACACAGCAGAATGCTTCTAACTCGATGTTATGATCTGTAAGATGATTTTGAAAAGGCCCATGACTGTTGACCTGTTGAACCCAAAACGAAATCGGTTTTGATCTCTTTATCACATCCATACTTTGTGCCACATTTGGATGAAATTCTTTGTGGTTCACAAGTTATTTCTAGGTCGTAACCAAAACTTATCAATAAGGATGACATGCCATCGACCTGGTCCCCCAAATATAAACCAGGTTCATTTTTATATTTACAGTTCATACTTTTGCGCATGTTTGGTCTGGTATCTCTCAGCATGTTCACAGTTAACCGTAACAAAAATCTGCTTCGCATGTACAGTGGACAGACAACCTGACAAACATAATAAACAAGAAAAAGGCATCAAAGTTGCCAGAACCCATCTCAGGACTTGTTTTGTATTATTGGTGGTGTTTGCTGTAAGTGTGTTACGGACAATAATAGACATAACTAGAACTGCCAATTTATAACTGTCGGTCGTGATGACCGGGGTACCAGACATCTCACTGTTTTGATGCAATCCCGCTTTTGATTCGGACACTTGACCTGACCCTGACGTTTATATATCAATTAATTCAGAAATGGGATTAAAATAAATTTCAAAGACCAAAGTATGGCTCCAATACAGTCCTGATTGGAGTATCAGGAGAACCCGAACAAGAAAAAATAAAGATGAAATCAGAGGAACCTGGATAGAATTCAGGTTTCAGCTGCTACTCCTCTACCCTCAAAACCATCCACGGCAACAAGTGGAGCCTGATTAAAATAAAAAATAAAAAATTTTAAAAAAGAAACCCAGATCCAAAAAATTAAAAATAATCTGATGCAGAGCATGGTCGATGAGGTTGAAATTTAGACCTATATTCCCATCACTACTGATCATAATTGTGAAGTTACACTAAATCGATGAAGCAGTTTCAAGAGAAAGAATTTTTATAAAAGTATTCGCTCAATCTTATATGGCTGCCAGAACCATTGACCTATCAATTATTTGTGACTACCCTCGGTATCCCCATGGCTTGGGGACATTTTGTGTAAGTTTCCTTCGATCTGTCCAAGATCGTTCTGAGAAGTTTTATAAGTTTTAGGGTAAATCTAAATATGGCTTGCCAAACCATGTCACTATGACATCATATCTATGAACGTTTGTTCCTCATGGCATAGCGCAGTCATATGTGTAAAGTTTCACCTCAATCTCGTTTCACCGTTGAGAGGAGATCTTTTTGAAGGTTTTAAAAAAGCAGCAAAAAACACAATTATGGCTGCAAACCACATCACTGATGACATCATCATGATTTTTTCATGTGGGACCAATTATCCCACAAATTACCAGCAGACGTACCACCCACGGTGATCTTGTTCCAAGCATGCACAGGTTCTTCTGAGCATACCTTTATTTGGGAATGTTTACAAGCCGTGAACAGCTCTGTTATAGGAAAAAAATTAATAACCCAGGTGAGTGAATGAAAGCAAAAAACATACCGACTGCTTACAATTCAAAACACCTCAATGCACTTGGAAAGCAAGATGACAGGAATACTTGTACTTAAATGGGGGACTCTGAAAACCTCCCCACATGGAGGTGTACACTAATGATACAAATTTACATCGAGAATTTGCGTCCCCCCACCCCCTCATCCTTCCCCCCCAAGACCACCGCAAGTTAAAACACGCCTCTGACATAATTGGGTTCATGCTTTCAATCCTCTGCTAGCAAGTTTGGTGTAAATTCGGGTCAGAACTGGTAAGAGGAGCAGCCACAACAAACAACAACCACACAACACCTTTCCATGAATTATATATAAGGTGACCCTAAAAGTTTTCTACGTCGGATGTAGTGTTCTTGTATTGCAAATATGACGTCATAACGGAAGGCACCCTTTATCATAAATAAAATAAATAAAATCACTTATTCCCATGAGGATTACTTGCCATGTGCAAGTTTAAATTTTTTCCTTGGTGCGTTTCAGAGATTACAGGTCCAAAGTTTCCCTTTTTCCCAACCTGGCTGCACACCCACATGACCTATGATGCCATTAATTATCATTGAGACATTCTACAGGAGTAGGCACTCCTATGTGAAAATTCGCTTCAATCCGACAAAACAGTTGCGAGAAAACTCTCATGTTCTGTTGTGGAACAAACAACAAATTGAAAATCACTCAGGAGTGACAACTTGTGAAATGGAACGGCCACTCGTGAGCACATACCCACCAGGCTGAATAGTTTACATTTTGTCTATTGCCACTGACGAGGATCGGATCTATTCTGGACCTCACACCAAAATCGGAATCGGGCTTGTTTTTCACTTAACCAACTGTTCCACCTCATTTTACAAAGTCATCCACAACTTACGAGATAACATGTCATTACATAGTTTTGGCCCCATCTCTCAATGGTGAAGACACCTAAAAATTCTCGAATCCGGACGGTTCAGTCTTCACAAAATTCGAATCAATAGTCTCGTTCAACACCCAACTGTGCACCAAGTTTTAACCAAATCCATCCAACAACTTTTTGAGTATCATGCAATATTCGTTTTTAGCCCATCTCTCAATGGATGAAGAATCAGGTTAAAACTTAAATACTTCTCCGTTCCATCTTCGGATTTCAGATCTCACCCAAAATTGATTCAATTTCTTCCGAGGGCACTCCCAACCTTGTCCACCAAGTTGTTGTGAAAATCCATCCATAACATTTGAGATTTGTGCTATAATCGTTTTTGGCCCAATTCTCTCAATTGGTGAAGAATAACTTGAAAAATTTCTCGAATCCGGATCCCAGATTTCAGTTCTTCACCAAATTCAAATCAATTAGTCCCGGTCAAACACCACAACTGACCAAAACTTTCATCAATTCCGTCCTCAACTTTTGAGATGTCGTGGCTAATTCATTTTTGACACCATCTCCAATGGTGCAAGAATCAGTTAAAAATTAAATAATTCCTGTATCCAGATTAGATTTTGGTCTTCACCAAAATTGAAACATTTCTTCCTAGTGGCACTCCCAACCTGTCCACCAAAGTTTCATGTGAATCCATCCATAAATTTTGAGATATTGTGCTATAGTTAGTTTTTGCCCCCATCTCCAATGGTGAAGAATCACTTTTAAAAATTCTCAGATCCGGTCTTCACCAAAATTTAGCGTTGCCATCTTGCCAGTTCACCTCCACACACACAAAAAAAATTTTTTAACAATTACTTGAAACTGTAGCCAAAATCATGTGACAAACAGACAACGCCTAAAGACAAAAATACTTGGCAAATTATTCTTCGCCAAGTAACAAACAAGAGAGATTGTATACATGCATTATACTTACGAAATCCATAAAACCAAATTGACCTTAAAAAATAATTGGTGCGTTGAATTAAATGACCAATTGCAAATCCTCTTCAAATTCAGTAAACTGGATGAATTGGCAATTTAGAAATGAACTTGACTATTTGGCCGATGTTATTCTCAAAAATACTTCGTTCGTAGAATGCAGTGAACCCGATTATACAAATCCTCTTCATTTCAGTCAATTGGATGAAAATCGGATTTATAAATTCCACCTTAAAGTTATTGACCTTTGGTTCTATGTTGACCTCGAAATATATAGCCATTGATAGAGTTACCTTAAATTATTAATCTTCAAATGTTCAAGTAATCAGACTGAAAGGCGAGGATTTCTCTACCTTAACGTTATTGAACTTTGGACTATGTTGACCTTTTGCCTATTTTGACTCAAAATAATTGGTGATCTGAATTCAATGACACAATATTGCCAATATCCTCTTCAAATTTCAAATCAATCGGATGAATACAATTTTAAAACTTGCTATTGCTGATCTTTTGGCCGATTTTAACCTCAAGAATATTATTGGTGGTGATTCAGTGACCTGAGGTGCAAATCCTCGTTCAAAGTTCGACGTCATCAGGATGAAAATTGAGGATTTTAGAAATTTGACGAATTTGGTTGACCGTTTGGCCTCAAAAAAATGCTTTCTGCTTATGACGAACTCACCATTGATGAGTTTCTGAAGATCGGTTTAAAGTGTGACCTGAAGGCGATCTTAAATGAAGACAGACAGACAGACAGCAGACAAACAAAAGATAACACTGCAACCAATCACATGTCTGAGAAATCTTTGATTTTGACAGAACAAAACCACACAAACTGACCAAAATGCATACCCTCTCCTCTGGCGAGGGTAACTCATGTTAAGATAACACGATACCCCACCAATATTGCTTGTGGAGCAGGGTCTCGGTGGCGGAGCACGACCGCTAGGGAGAAGAGTCGCTCCACCGAACACCGGGAATTTAGGGCGTACCTTTCAAGATAAATCCGAAGGTCACGGGTCCCTTATCGGACCGAGATCGCCAAATAGGATGCCATGTGGGAGTAGGTGACAATTTCCAATTTCAATGTACCTAAAATACCCACTGTCGTCAAACTACTGGGGAAATTCGACCCTCGGCAGGATCGGCGCGATCCGGGCCGTTACGAGCCGGATCCGAGTCGTAACCGAGCGAGAGTTCCAGAACTTGCGCGCAATTTGCACGATCTACGGCACAATAGGCCTCCTAATTCCCATTCGCAGCGCGGCAAACCAATAAGAAAGGACAAGACGAAGCTGGGACATTCAACGGAGGTGATTATTTACAATCAATCGGGGGACGAGGGGAGACGTAAGGGCAGAGTTAATCCGCAATAAAAAAGAATGAAAAATTATACACAAGCACTTATAATGTGCTACATTAAAGACTGGCCCGCACCAGACACACACCCCCGAAAAGAAATGACCCCGTCGGGTCTTTATGATACCCCCACTCGGCGGAGGATGAGCTGGAGGTAAGAAGCTGGCTTGGACCTTCTGCCTTGCGTGCGGCCCTTGCGACCGGCTCGCGGGACTCGAACCCGCAACTCGATGAAGCTGCAAGCACTAGGTAGAGGGCAGCGTCTGACTCCAGCACGCTCCTCCGGCACACGACGAGACAGCGAGCGCCAGGCAAAAAGACAGGCAAGCGTTCCCGGCGGGACAGACTCGCAGCGGCAATCCTCCGCGGGAACAGGCCTCAAGGCGAAAAAGTCGGGACGTTCTCCACACAACCCGCGTTCTTTCCCTACCCTGATGCACTCGCCTCCCGATTGGCACGGTTCGTGTCAGCGATCGCTCGCCGTTCGTGTATTCGTCCACGGGGCGTGGCGAGCATCCTCGCGGCCCGCCCCCCCTGAGAGGCATTCCTCCTTCTCGGGCGACGTGCCTCCGCATTGGCTGCGAACGTGGCGCATGTCGCTTCGGCGCTTTGCCTATTGGCTGAAGCAACACGTCTTGCTCGACCCTGAGACGGTAGCCAATGCGATCGGTTGCCATGGGAACTCCACCCACAGGCGCTCGGCACCGTATGCGCGTCTTAAAGGCGATGCTGAAGAGCCGGGGAGGATGCCGTGTTGTTTTGTGGTTGTAAAAATCCTAAACATAAAATAACCCGTAGCACACGTACACTTAATTCCCTTCGGACATAGGGAAAAGGAAGCATATCTATCACATTTTACTTAACGAATAATGAGCTACGGGACCTGATGTTGATTGCTCATGGCTTTGCCAGTCGTAACACTATTTTATTTTTACTATGATCCTTTTGCTTGCAAGCTCTGGCATCATTGTTGAAGACGTGCTGGTTGCTGATGCAGTGCCCTTGTTCTTGAGCTGGTACTCATTTATCAGACCTCGGGAAGGATAACAGGCTGAGTCAACCCAAGTGGTGTTTATTTAACCGGCACGAGACTCAGATCTTAAGCCAGCACTTAACCGTTAGCGTTAACCAACACCAGGGGGCATCCAGTTACCACGTATCTTGTAGAGCGCTTGCCAATGGTGAAGCACTTCACCAAGCGCACCACTCAAACCGTTGATAAGAATGGAATGACTTGGCAAGTGCTAGGTAGCTTCTGGTAATTAACACACAACAGACCTACCCACACAGTGTTAGCTATAATACGTCAACTTAAATAACCAATGATTATAACAGAGCATTAAAAAACAAATCCAGAGTTTAGCGCTACTCAAGCAGTCTTCTACCTCACCCTTATCACTGAATAACATGATGTTGGTTCAGTTTCAGAGTGGTGGTTTTATGATTAAACATAAAATGCATAGTCAATTAGCATCTTACTTCACCCGACCTTCTCAATCACACAACCTCATATACTAATCGAGAAATAGCATGGTTTTGTATGTATTTCATGAAGGTTGATTTGTGCTTAGTTCTTCAAGTACAATAAGTCCTCGCTATACGTCGTCCCGCAACACGTTATTTAGGTGATCATCGGTTGATCAATTCCTCCTTTTGTTGTGCAATACATCACTTGTTTTGCTTCTTCAAGGTTGTCGTTGCATGGAATTACTTTTACAAATCGTAACTGACTGGTCGATTGATGCGATGCCTTCCTGCTAAGGCACGCTGGGAATAATAGATTTGTTTTTAAATAGCACCGCAAATCGGCGCGTACCCTCAGCCCGCTTTGACGCAAACCAATTTCAAACTGGTGGCCATATGAAAATCGCAGCACAGCCACTTTTCGAAACGGAACTTTCCTCGACTAAACCCCAAAACACACCCTGCACAAACTTTGATTTAATCGGACAAGGCGTTCTTCCTCGAAATCGACGGAAAACCAATTTCAGATGGCTGCCATGGATGGCACATTGAAGATCGCAGCGCGCCCCTTTTCGAAAGAACCTCCTCACTCAACCCCACATACCTGCAAAATGGATTTAATCGGAAAGGCGTTCTCCTAAAATCGATGGAAACCCAATTTTCAAGATGGCTGCTATGGGAGGCCACATTGAAAATCGCCCGCGCTCCATTTCGAAAGGAACCTTCCTCTACTCAACCCCAACAACCCTGCAAAATGGATTTAATCGGACAAGGTTTCCTCCGAAATCGACGGGAAACCCATTTCAAGATGCTGCCATGGAGGCACATTTCAAATCGCAGCGCGCCCATTTTCGAAATGAACCTTCCTCTACTCCCCAACACCCCTGCAAAATGGATTTAATCGGACAAGTGCGTCTCTCCTTCGGAAATTGATGGAAACCAAAAGTGACAGACGGACGGACAATGTAAGGCAAGTATGATCGTGACATTCTGTGACATCTTATCGGTGGAAGGCAGTATGATCCTTTTGACATGGAAGGTAAGGATAGGATTAATATAACATGCTGTTGTGGTTATGCTAACGCCCATGGAAGCAAAGGAAGCTGACGGGACCAGGCGTTAACATTCCCTCTATGCTGTGACAAAGGGTTAACGCTCTGAAATATCAGCTTCACTGTTTCCAGGTGGGACTTCAATGCCCGTTATTCATACGACGACAAAGCAATTTTCGTGACATAACGAAGCTTCAATATAGTATTTAGCATAAACAGTAAGGCTTGTCTCATTTAAATTTGAACAACAACTCCTATGGATACCAGGTTCAGTGTCTTCAATACTCAAGTTCACTACCTTAACCTGACAACTTGCTTCTATTCACGTGTCATGGGCCAAGGAAGCATCAGTACAAGGAGCTTATTTGTCAAGATCCACAATTCCACATCAGGTTCATGTACCATATAAGTTTGACATCAACTCACCCAAGAACTAGAGAACTAGAATGAGCACTCTTCGACGGACCAATTTCTCGCCCGATTTATGCTCTCTGCCCCATTATTAAATCATTATCTTACTTGTTCCAAGTTTTTGATGTATAAATCCCTTCAGTGTTCTCAGTATCTGCATTTTTCCTGAGCATGACCTGTACCTGTTTGACCTCGACGCTGAAATCAAATCGGTTCCCTCTTCTTCGTAATATATGTTTACGGTTGGGAAATTCGCAGAGACCATAAAGGATATCCCCAAGTCGTTAATCGATAAGTCCGTGTTCAGTTAGATTTCCCACCGTTTGTTAATGGGAATTTATTCGTGTGGACAGGGCTTGATCTTTGAGTTAGCCGTTTTTCTTTCGCTATCGTTATTGACCAACCACACACCACCACCTTTTCCACAAGCGCCCAACCACACCACCCTTCCGACCACCCACTACGCCAACCACGCCACCTATACAACAACCACGATCACCTCAAGCACAACCACACCACCAACCACCTTTCCACAAGCGGCCAACCACGCCACCATTACAACGACCACGATCACCTCAACCACCAACCACACCACCAATCACCATCTCCACATCAAAAAACCGTCTCTGCCATGGAGAAAGAAGAAGGCGTTCC
Organism: Eptatretus atami; assembly: GCA_035128595.1. Lineage (NCBI taxonomy): Eukaryota > Metazoa > Chordata > Myxini > Myxiniformes > Myxinidae > Eptatretus > Eptatretus atami. The sequence goes on along the minus strand of CM068965.1, from coordinate 1,784,545 downwards.
GATAACGCACGGATTTTTCCTCTTCTTTCCCGCTTCGGACGGGAGGGGCGATGGAGAGAGAATAAAAGAGCGACCGGGAATGACTGCTACAAAACCCCGACGAGGAAAACGCCCCCCTTCTCGAGGCTTCCTGCGGAGCTGAAGAAGGGCGGCAGAAGGCAGGGGAATAAAAAGGTGCACGGAGCGTCCACGAGTCAGTTGGTTGTTGTCGGGCTGTCGAGGGGCTGTCAGAGCTGTCTGGTCTATGGGTGGTTGTTGTCGGGTCGGTGGAGATCTCGGTCTGGGTGGGCCAGCGAGTCGGTGGAGGTCTCGGAGGTGGAGTTGTGGGCAGCCGCGTTTCGAGCCTGGAGTCCCGCAGTCGGTGAGGAGCTGAGAGGTCCACCGAGGGTCGCCACAACCAAGTCCCCGAGGGGTGAAGGTAACCTGCGGCCGCTCTTGGAGTCTCTTTGGTCAACCAACTCCTTGGACATAAGGCCTACAGTCCAGTCTGATCCCTTGCCTTTGAGGGGTCTTTCTTTGCTTTTATTTGTGTGAATGTTGTGGCGCCATGTCCCGCAAGATAGAACTGTGTAAGTGCTTGTAATATAATAATAGGACGGTTGTAAGTTACCTTCGCAAACTTCTTTTGACGAAGGTATTGTATTGACCCTGTGTATTTATTTATTGGTAAATGTGTGCGGACACATTGCGCAAAAACTGCTGGACCATTTGCATGACAAATTTTCAGAGATGATGTGCAGTTACTCAAGACGCCAGGCAAGTTTTGGGAGCAATCGATTAAAGGTCAAGGCACGGTCACGAAAGGTCGAATCACTCTCATTCCATGTTCAAACTTGGCTGCGGCCGAAGGTATGCGCTCTACGAGTGCCCTTCTAGTTCTTCTTGTCGTGCTTTTCTTTGCCTGCATAAATGTTACGTGCATGCCTGCATACGTGCTATATAAATAAATCCTTGTGTGATATTAACCCGTTCGTTGTGTCCTCTTTCCCCATCGAACGCCGGTATGCTCTCGAATAATAGCGGGCTTTTTAATAGCCAATAAAAGAATGGTCCAGCGAGGTCTCGCATAATACACCGCTCGGTATCCAGACGGAACGTACCGTTTAAGCGGTTCGTGTCCGAGCAGACCTCGCTGAGTACGGTCTTCGGTGTCTGCCCACGCGAATACTTAGGTATTCGATAATTCGGCGATTGACCCTGTCGCCGCGGTATAGAGTGTTGACTAGGCCGTGCGTGTCCGTTTGGAGCACACGCAATGTTGTCCGCACACATATTTACCAATAAATAAATACACAGGGGTCAATACAATACCTTCGTCAAAAGAAGTTTGCGAAGGTAACTACAACCGTCTATTATTATTATTTACAAGCACTTACACAGTTCTACTTGCGGGACATGGCGCCACA
>CM068965.1:1771921-1782752 GCA_035128595.1 Eptatretus atami | reverse complement strand
GTCCGTGTTCAGTTAGATTTCCCCACGGTTGTTAATGGGAATTATTCGTTGGACAGGGCTGTGATCTTTGAGTTAGCCGTTTTCTTTCGCTATCGTTATTTTGGGACCAACCACACCACCAACCACCTTTTCCACAAGCGCCCAACACACACCCCCTACATACGACCACCCACACGCCAACCACGCCACCGCATCAACAACCACGATCACCTCCACACCACACCACAACCCACCTTTCCACAAGCGCCAACCACGCCACCATACAACGACCACGGATCACCTCAACCAAACCACACCACCAATCACCATTCCACATCAACAAACCGTCTCTGCCATGGAGAAAGAAGAAGGGCGTTCCGATAACGCACGGATTCTTTCTCTACTTCCCGCGCTTCGGGACGGGGGGGGCGATGGAGAGAGAATAAAGAAGAGCGACCGCTGGAATACTGCTACGAAAAACCCCGACACGAAGAAAACGCCCCCCTTCTCGAGGGCTCCTGCGGGAGCGAAGAAGGCGGGGCGAGAAGGCAGGGGGAATAAAAAGGGTGCACGGAGCGTCCACGAGTCAGTTGGTTGTTGTCGGGCTGTCGAGGGCTGTCGAGCTGTCTTGGTCTATGGGTTGGTTGTTGGTCGGGTCGGTGTAGATCTCGGTCTGGGTGGAGCAGCGAGTCGGTGTGAGCTCTGGAAGTGTGGAGTTGTGGCAGCCGCGTTCGAGCCTGGAGTCCCCGCAGTCGGTGAGGAGCTTGAGAGGGTCCACCGAGGGTCGCCAAACCAAGTCACCACGAGGGTGAAGGTAACCTGCGGCGGCCTTTGGAGTTCTTTGGTCAACCAAGCTCCTTGACATAAAGGCCTACAGGTCCAGTCTGACTCCCTTGCCTTGAGGGGTCTTCTTTGCTTTTATTGTGTGAATCTTGTGGCGCCAGTCCCGCAAGTAGAACTGTGTAAGTGCTTGTAAATAATAATAAACGGTTGTAGTTACCTTCGCAAACTCTTTTGCGAGAGGATATGTATTGACCCCTGTGTATTTATTATTGGTAATATGTGTGCGGACAACATTGCGCAAAAAACTGCTGGACGATTTGCATGAAAATTTCAGAGATGATGTGCAGTTACTCAAGGACGCCAGGCGAAGCTTTTGGAGCAATCAGATTAAAGGTCAAGGTCACGGTCACGAAAAGGTCAGAATCACTCTCATCGCCATGTTCAAACTATGGCTGCGGCGAAGGTATGCGCTCTACGAGTGCCGTCTAGTTCTTCTGTCGTGCTTTTCTTTGCCTAGCATAAATGTACGTGCATGCCTGCTATACGTGCTATTATAAATAAATGTCCTTGTGTGAAATAATATACCCGTTCGCAACGTTGTGTGACCCTCTTTCCCACAATCCCGGTATTGCCTCCCGAGCATACCCCTAAACAAAGGGCTCAACCGCCCCAACGCAGGCACCAGTAAGCATAACAAACCTCCACCCCACCGGCCTGCTGAGCGCACTATGGTAGTATGCGGCCAGGGCAGCACGTATTCAAAGGTGCGTCCGCATCCCCCACGGGGGCGTGAGGCTTTAGCCATAAAAAATGGGTCCAGCGAGGCTCGCATAATACACCCTCGGTATCCCAGAACGGAACGTACCGCTTAAGCGGTTCGTGTCCGAGGCAGACCTCCTGGAGGTAGTCTTTTCGGTGTCTGCCCACGCGAATACTTAGGTATTATCGATAATTCAGGCGATTGACCCTGTTGCCGCGGTAGAGTGTTGACTAGGCCGTGGTGTGACGTTTGGAGCACACACCCGTCGACTGGTTTCCAGCGTTGTTCCGGTAAGGTCGCGACTGAATGGTCGCGGTGGGCGAGACGGTCACCATTGGCAAAAGCGGCAGTCCGCACGCTGGGCCGGTAGGCGGAATTCCGTACACAGTGGCACGGGTGGCGCAAGATGCGGGGCCGCGGGCGCCATTGGCCGAGCGTGGGCAGTGCATTGGGCACGGGCACCAGGGAAGGAAGGGCCCGGGGCGCGCCTTGACCGTAGTGAGCGTTTCAGGAGTACGCCCATGAGGGCATTCCTCTAGTGTTTTGGAGCTGGTAGGCTCCGAAGACGTTGCAGGAGCCGGGGTCATAGTCTTGAGAATCGGCAGAGGTAGTTTCCTGCCAAGGGAGCCACAGCTCCCGAGCCGACGAATAACGGCAAGGGCACCGAGGAAAATCTGTTGAGCATGCCCAAATTTGTTGAGGACACTCACACAGGCGACGGGACATCTTGTTTGTAGACAGCTATATAAGCGAGAGGTCGCTTTTGGAAAGCCGCGAGGTGAGTTAAGGATATAAATGTAGGCCGTAGATTAGGAACTGTACCCCTCCGCACCAATCCATCCTTCACTCTCGTTGTGGGCCGTGGACCCATTTGGGTAAAATTTAGATCGCTTAGATTCTGAGAGAGCCATTCTAGCTTCGTTGGGCTCGGACACAGGACACTAAGCATCTCCCTTTCCCCTCCACGGAGGGAACGTAGGTGTTGGAGAGGCTAGGACAACTAGGTAGCCGGACCAGAGACTTATAAGGGGGTTAGGAGACCAAAATTCATTGGGGAAATAAAAAAAAATTAAAAAAAAAACTTGGGGCTAAATTGGGTTTTGCAAATAAGGAGTGGGTATGGACAGAGACAAGCAAAGGCCGATAGGGGAGGGAACAAGTAGGGTAGGTCCCGAGCCGCTACGTGCCCACACCACCAGCACCTCCCTCCACGAACTCCCAGTACAAACAAGAGGCCGCCAGCCTTCATACTGCCGCCGTTTGCTAAAGGCTGTCGGTCAGTGGCCTTCATCGCCGGCGTGAGTTTCTAACGAGGCCTGATGCCCGATCAGTTCATCTGCCTGCTGTTGCCTACAAAGCAGGCCTCTGCGGTCTCATCTGCCGCTGTTTCTGCAGGGCCTTGCCGCCAGCTTCACCAACGTCCCCGTTTTGCTACACTGCAGACGAACTTGGTCTGCTCCAGTGCCTTGCCCTGCCTGCCTTTGCCAAAAATACCCCCATGCCTGAGCGCCTTCCTGCATACCCCCATCCCATACCCAATTGTCCCACGATCATCCGCGCGTGCTGCAGGACTGCCCTGTACGGCAGCCGCATCACGGGACTTGCATTGGGCAAAGGCAAACGTGCCACCTGATGTCATCTTTGATTTAACTTGCGTCATGCCATTCCCAAATGTCCTGCGAGGGCACTCCGGGCCTTCAGCCGCCGCCACCACGGAAGACATGCATTTGGTGCAGCACGTGCACCGTTTTCAGTAACTTGCGCTCATTTCAAGGGATGGACCCTAGGACTGAAAAACCGCATTGTGCAGCTCCCGCCGGGTCTCAAACATTACTTTCCCTAGATCACTCTGATCATTGTATATACAGAGACTGCGTGTGAGAAAGCCGGCTCCCGCTGAAAAACACGCGTGGGCCATCAAAACGGACATAAATTCCCACCTGTTAGGGCGTGTAATCTGCCTCAGAAGCTGAACACATAAAAAGGTCTTTGAACAGACACCAGATTGGAAGCCTTTTGAACAGGACCCTGGAAGACATCCGACCTCAGCAGCCGGGGGCAAAAGAAATCACAATGATGCTAAGAATGTGCTCTTTCTTTCCCACAGAGCCAATTCAGTCCTGGGCCATGGTTAGTGTAAATTATAAGAATTAAGGGAAAATCGTAAATAAGTTGCGCCCATCTGCATGTGTCGTACTGCCGCAATTTATTAGTCGTCTGCAATGAGTGGTTTGTTTAGTTAGTTACTCGGGCCCCGTAGGCTATTTATTTTGGGACACGATATACACTAAAGATCCACACTCAGGATCCCGAAGAATAAAACGGACTTAGCGAAACTACACATGATGGCATACACACACTCGACAACTCCGGACAGTCTGTAAAAAGGGGAGGCGGTATAGTGTTCACGGCGTGAAATCCGAGACACACATAAAGATATCCCCAAATCAGTTAATCGCTTAAAGGTTCTGGGTTCAGTTAGATTTCCCCACCTAAAAGTCTGTCAAAGGATGTATCTCCTCGTCGAAAGGCGTGACTAAAGAGTTAGCCCTTATTCTTGCTATCCCGTAGGTGGACCAACTTGCCAACATCCGGGGACAACCACCAACCAGCTTTTACAAAGCGCCCACACACTACAACTCAAGACCACCTCACACACGCCACCACAGCACATTACACAACCACACCACCAATCACCTCTCCACCCAGCAGTACAACCCGCTTCCCGCCAACAAATTAAAACCCCTTCTCTGCCATGTGAGAAAGAAGAAGGAGCTCCAACACCACCATGGGATTTCCTCCGCTTTTCCACACATCGACAAGGGAAGGGCAGATTGAACAGGTCAAAGTGCATGTAGGGTGAAGGCCTTGTTTATTTGGGCGAAAAATGGGCCCGGCACCCCCCACCCCTTTGCGGCAGCAGATTCTCTTGCCCCCGCGGGCCGCGAGGAGGGCGGGAGCGTGGGAAAAAGGGCACGCGACCAGCGTAGAGAGCTGCGTGAGAGAAACCAGTCGAGAACGACAGGGAATGGACTAAATTAATAATGGATCAAAAACGTACGGTCGCTCCGGAAAATGAGGTCTTCGGTCTGGGTGACAGCATCGCTCCGTGGAAGGGGCGCTTTGAGAGGGTCCAATCGAGGGTCGCCAAACCAGTCACCACGAGGTGGAGGTAACGGAACAGCGGCCAGTCGACTGGAGAGTCCACCCCTTCGTTCAGGCCAGGCTCCTTGGACATCAAAGGCTATAAAACGGGTCCAGATCTGACACTCCACCCTTGCCTTGAGGGGGTCTTCTTTGCTTTATTTGTGTGAGTGTTGTGGGCGCAGCATGTCCCAAGCAAGTAAGAAAAACACTGTTAATGGAGCTGCCTAATGAAAAACGTTCAGAGACTCAATGAATGTAGTTCTTTTACCCTTGCTCGTTTCCCAAGTCGTCTTGTCCCTTCCCCCCCAATTCATTGCACATCCCGTTTAGACGTGTGCATTATAAATAAATTCCTGTTGAATTTAACATCATCCGTCTCTGGAATATGGCCCGTGTCCTTTCGCCCCCCCAATGGACTGCTACCTTCTCTCGAATATAGCGCTTTTTAGATTAGCCACAAAATAATGGTCCAGCGAGGTCTCTCTGCGATAATTACACCGCTCTGTACGCCACACAGAACGGCAACGTACCCGGCCGCCGCTCGCTTAAGCGTACTTCGGTCAAAAGTAGCAGACTCCAACGACTGCTGAGTACGAGTCGCCATGAAACGTCTCCGTAGTCTGGCCCGCGCGAATACTAGGACTATAGATATCGGCATGCCCTGTCGCGCGCCGGTGTAGATGTGACCTAAGAGGCATGGCTGGACACGCATGTGTGTGCGTTTGAGCATGATACACCGTTCTACCGTGACGTAGGTCGGCACTTGTATTGCCCGCCAAAGTGCAATCGGGAACCGGAAACGGTCGCGCACGACTGAAGTAGTGTCTCGACGCCGGACACATCACTCTTGTGGGTGGGCGATGACGCCGCCAATGGGCTAAAAGCGGCTGTTCGCAACGCATTGGCGGGATGATCCGCGGTGTCCAACATCGAACAACGAGTGTCTCATGACGCCAGCCGCGGTCGCATCCGAGAACACAACACTCATGACGATAGTTTTTCGGCCGGTTCCGGAGTGTTCAAACGAATCTTTACCTGCAAGCCCGCCAAACAGCCATCCAGCTGGCGAACAGCTCTTGCCAAGGGCGAGGACCCATCTCGCCCACCGGTGCACGACAACGGACAACATATCGCACTTCCGAACTCAACAACCCGAAAACCAGTCAGCCGGGTCGGCTCCAATGCGCACACCAACGGCCTAGTCATTGCATCTCCAATCGCGCGCACAGGGTCGAGAAACGCAACAAATTAATCGGATATACCCCATATTGAACCGAGGGACAGCATCCGGACTAGAAGACGTACCACATCAGCGAGCCTGGGCTCGCACACGAACCCGCTTAAGCGTTCGTTTCCTCTAGATAACGATGCGGGTTTATTATCGCGAGACTCGGCTGGAACCCAAATCTTTATCGGCTAGGATTAAATAAGCCCGCTATTACTCCGAGAGCAATGGCGAGATCGATGCCGAAAGAGACACATCACAAACGGTTACATTCACCAAGGACATTATTTATGATAGCATCGTATCAGGCCATCAACAACTTAAACATTTATTGCCAAGGCCAACGAGATACAAATGCAAAATAAAAGAAAACTATAAGGAACTAACAACAAACAACACACAACACGTAAACGATAAGAAAAGTTTCTAATATAATTGATAATTTCTATAACACACAAACAACCAGAAAATAATTGCAAAGTTCTAACACAAAACCAAAAAAATTGCAGGAAACAACAAATAAATGAAAATACCAAACATCCACCAAAAAAAGAAATAAAAATTTTCAGTATAAAAAAATATAATAAAAATTCCAAATTTCGTAACTTGTTAAAAAAAGTAATAAAGACTAGTGAAAATACTTAGATCAGTATTAATATCACAAGCAAAGTAAACAGAACCCCCAAAGGCAAGGGAGTCAGAACTGGATACCCCAAGGTCTTAGCCTTTATATCAAGGACTTGGTTGAAAACCGAAAGTTGAATTAAAGTTACAAAAAGAGGCCGCCCTAGGTATCCCGTCCATTCCACCTCACTGTTTGGTATTAGGGAAACTAAGTGGTTCTTGGGAATCAGAGATCGGATGGATGATAATAATCCACACTGGTTTTGGTAATTAAATGTCCCTCATCAAAGCCCATATATTATCATAGCAAACCCAGAATACCTGCCGCGGGACTCCATCCTCAACGACCTAAGGCTTTCTGAGCACTATGCCCACGAATACGGTCCATACATCTACACGTACCTAGCGCCAATATCTCCAACTCAATAACCTCGCTGCTAACCGCAAAACAACATTAAAATTACGTAGTAAAATATTGGGGGACCACAACTCGCACCAATCCACTCATGGAGACCCGACGACCACCAACACGCAGCAAAACACAGTAAGATAAATGTCATAGAACGCCGGGCTACGAGTGTCACGCCCGCGTCGATGCACACCGAACCATGCAGAAGATCATAAACCAGTTCACATACCGACATACTTAGATAAAATCTACTATGACGCGAACCGGAAGCCAACGTTAATGACCTAGACCGGGTCCCCCAAAACAGGTCGTTCCGTGCGCCCCTTTTTTCCTCCCCCCCCCACACTCGCTAGCCCACACAGCGGAGGATCGTACGCGATAAGGACACCATGCTAGCCACCCCTGCTTAGGTATCTAACAACGATAGTCTCCGACCAATATAAACTACACCCGGGCTGAAAAAAGTACCCATCTACGAACCTAGGGCAACTTTTCAGCCCGTCTACGTACGGTCTGGCATGAGCGTTTTTGCCGTCTATAGAGCAGACCATCTGTGCAGACACACGCCACACGTCCGCATTTTTATCTTTATCCTTTGGCCAGCGAATGCAATAATATACCACGGATTAATGAGTGGATAATATATAGAAATGATAACAATAGACTACGTCACTGAATTAATATACCATCTCGGGCCAGCTGCGGCTTACTTTTCTCCCGTCCCAGAAGGCGGGGAAAGTAAGAGGAAAAATCCGTGCCGTTATGAACGCTTCTTCTTTTCTTCTCATGCAAGAGACGCGTTTTGTGCATTGGATGTCGGAGAGGTGATTGGTGGGTGTGGTTGGTGGTTAGGTGATCGTGGGTCGTTGTAATGGTGGCGTGGTTGGCGCTTGCTGGAAAGGTGGTGGTGGTGTGGTTGTGTGTTGAGGTGATCGAGGTTGTTGTCAAGGGCGTGGTTTGGGGTGGGTGGTATAGAGGTGTGGTGTGGTTGGGTCCTTGGGAAAAGGTGTGTGGGGTGGGTTGGCTCAAATAGTAAGAAGCGAAGAGAAAACGGCTAAAAACCTCCAAAACAACCGCCCTGTCCACAATCACGAATAAATTCCCGATTAAAACACGGTGGGAGAATCTAACTGAAACACGGATCTTTATCGATTAAACTGGATCCTTGGATCCTGTTTGGTCCTGCGAATATTCCACAACGTAAACAATATAGCGATAGAGCATTGTTAGAGCAATCCAAGACACTGGTATAAAGTTATGGTGAACATCTATATTTACTTACATACATCTTGACCATTGATCCTGCTCAAAATCTAACCATTCATGCTTTGCATTATCGATATAACTGATCTTGGGGATATCCTTTATGGTGCTCTGCGAATTTCCACAACCGTAACAATATATTACGAAGCAAAGATGAACCGATTTGATTTCAGCGTCGAGGTCACAGGTCAGAGGTCATGTCAAGGAAAAATGCGATACTTGAGAACAGCTGAAGGGATTTACATCAAAACTTGGAACAAGTAAGTATAATGATGTAATAATGTGGGCAGAGGCATATCGGGCGAAGATGTGCCGTCGAAGAGTGCCATTCTAGTTTCTCTATTTGCTTGGTGTGAGATTGATGTCAAACTTAATATGGTACATGAACTGATGTGGAAATTGTGGATCTTGACAAATAAGCTCCTTGTACTGGAATGCTTCCTTGGCATGCACCGTGAATAGAAGCAAAGTTTCAGGTTAAGGTAGTGACTGAGTAATGAAGACACTGAACTGGTATCCATGGAGTTGTTGGTTCAAATTTAAATGAAGACAAGCTTCTGTTATTGCTAATCTATATTTGAAGCTTCGTTAATGTCACGAAAATTGCTTTGTCGTCGTATGAAATCAACAGGGCATTGAGTCCCACCATGGGAAACAGTGAAGCTGATATTTCAGGCGTTAACCCTTTGTCACAGCAAGAGGGGAATGTTAACGCCTGGTCCGTCAGCTTCTCTTTGCTTCCCATGGCGGTTAGCATACCACCAACAGCATGTTATATTAATCCATTCCTCTACCTCTCCAATGTCACAGATCATACTTGCCTTCACCGATAAGATGTCACAGAATGTCACAGATCATACTTGCCTTCACTTGTCCGTCCGTCTGTCAACTTTTGGTTTCCATCAATTTCGAGGAGAACGCCTTGTCCGATTAAATCCATTTTTGCAGGGGTGTTGGGGTAGTAGAGGAAGGTTCATTTCGAAAATGGGCGCGCTGCGATTTGAATGTGGCCTCCATGGCAGCCATCTTGAAATTGGTTTCCGTCGATTTCGAGGAAACGCCTTGTCCGATTAAATCCATTTTTGCAGGGTTGTTGGGGTTGAGTAGAGGAAGGTCCTTCGAAAATGGAGAGCTGCGATTTTCAATGTGGCCTCCATAGCAGCCATCTTGAAATTGGTTTCCATCGATTTTGAGGAGAACGCCTTCTCGATTAAATCCATTTTTGCAGGTATGTTGGGTTGAGTAGAGGAGGTTCCTTTCGAAAAGGGGCGCGCTGCGATTTCAATGTGGCCTCCATGGCAGCCATCTTGAAATTGGTTTCCGTCGATTTCGAGGAGAACGCCTTGTCCGATTAAATAAGTTTTGCAGGGTGTGTTTTGGGGTTGAGTGAGGAAGGTTCTTTCGAAATGGGCGTGCTGCGATTTTCAATATGGCCACCAGTCTTGAAATTGGTTTGCGTCAAGGGGCTGAGGGGTTACGCCCGATTTGCGGTGCTATTTTAAAAAAAAATTATTATTCCCAGCGTGCTTAGCAGGAAGGCATCGCATCACTCCGACCTCAGTTTACGATTTTGTAAAGTAGTTCCATGCAACACAACCTTGAAGCAAAACAAGTGATGTATTGCACACAAAAGGTAGGAATTGATCAACGATGATCACCTGAAATAACGTGTTGCGGGACGACGTATAGCGAGGACTTATTGTACTTGAAGACTAGAGCACAAATCACCTTCATAATACATCCAAAACCATGCTATTTCTCGATTATGTAGTATGAGGGTGTGTGATTTGAGAGAGTCGGGGTGAAGAAGATGCTAATTGACTATGCATTTTATGTTTATCAATAAAGCCACCATCTCTGAAACTGCAACAACATCATGTTATTACAGTGTATAAGGGTGAGGTATGCAAGACTGCTTGAGTAGCGCTAAACTTCTGGATTTGTTTTTTAATGCTCTTTAAAATCATTGGTTTATTTAAGTTGACGTATTATACCTGAACACTGTGTGGGGTAGGTCTGTGGTGTGTTAAGTTACCAAGAAGCTACCTAGCACTTGCCAAGCCATCCATTCCTTATCAACGGTTTTGAGTGGTGCGCTTGTGTAAGTGCTTCAGCCACTTGGCAAGCGCTCTACAAGATACGTGGTAACTGGATGTCCCCCTGGTTGTTGGTTAACTGCTAACGGTTAAGGTGGCTGGCTTAAGATCTGAGTCTCGTGCCGTTAAATAACACCAGCTGGGTTGACTCAGCCTGTTATCCTTCCGAGGTCTGATAAATGAGTACCAGCTCAATGGAAACAAGGGGCACTGCATCAGCGACACAGCCACGTTTCAAACAATGATGCAACTTGCAGCAAAAGGATACATACGAAATAATAATAGTGTTACGAATCTGGCAGCCATGAGCACTCAACATTCAGGTCCCCGTAGCTCAGTTATTTCGTAAGTAAATGTGGATAGATAGCTCCCTTTCCCCTATGTCGAATGGGAAAAGTGTACGTGTGCTACGGGTTATTTTATAGTTAGGATTTTTACACCACCAACAACAACGGCATCCTCCCCGGCTTCCTTCCAGCATCGGCCTTTAAGACGCGCATACGTGCCGAGCGCCTGTGGGTGGAGTTCCATTGGCAACCGACGCA
>CM068965.1:1730591-1746077 GCA_035128595.1 Eptatretus atami | reverse complement strand
AAAAAGTTGAGTCGGACAATGCTTTTGTTTGGTGAAAAAAGCTTATTTTCGGCCAAATTTAGCATTTTTGCGTTTACATGTTCTTTCTGTGAAATGCAGCGTTTTGCGAATTTGAAGCTAAAATAATCACTATTTCAATAAAATCACGCCTATAACACTTCCGCGTGAAAAACAATGAAAAATAACAATTTCTGGTCACAAAAAGGAGGAAAAACACTTCAAGAAAAGATAATTGCACTGTCTGGTGCAGAAACGAATGAAAAATAATCACCTCTGGTCACCAAAAAAGATGGAAAAGCAATCACTTCCAAGAAAAACGTTTTAAAAAACTTCCGGTGAAAAACCAATGAAAAATAATCACCTCTGCCCGTCACCAAAAAAGAGGAAAAGAATCACTTTCCAGAGTTGTAAAAAACACTTCTGGTGAAAAACAATGAAAAATAACTCACTTCTGCGTCACCAAAAAAGAGGGAAAAAATCACTTTGCCAGAAAAACTTTTATAAAACATGCTGGCCGCGCGAAAAACAATGAAAAATATCCCACTTCTGCGTCCACCTAAAAGAGGAAAATCACTTACAATAAAAAGTTTTTAAAATACTTCCGGTGAAAAACAACACTTTCATGCGCTCACAACAAAAAAAGAGGAAAAAATCGACTTCAGAAAAATTTTAAAATACACGTTTCTTTTGTTTATTTATATCGCGATGTAAAAACAAGAAAAATAATCAGTTACCTGGTCAATAAAAAAGAGAAAAAAATCACTTCCAGAAAAAGTTTTGAAACATTGCTGCCGGCGAAAAAACAGATGAAAATAACCACTTGCTGGCTCACCTAAAAATAGGAAAAATCACTTCAATAAAAAGTTTATTAAATACTTCCGATGAAAAACAATCACTTCTGGTCACCAAAAAAATGAGGAAAAAATCACTCCAGAAAAAGGGGTTTTAAAAACACTTCTGGCTGAAAAACAATGGAAAAAAATAACCACTTCTTGTCACCAAAAAAGAGGAAAAAAAAGTCACTTTCAAGGAAAGCATTTAAATGCACTTCTGGTGACGAACAATAAAATAATCACCTTCAGGTCACCAAAAAAGAGCAAAGAATCACTCACAAAAGCTTTTGCAATCACTTCCAGTGAAAAACAATCACTTCTGGTCACCCCAAAAAATGAGGAATAAATCACTTCCAGAAAAAGTTTTAAAAACAACTTCCGCGTGAAAAACAATGCAAAAATAATCAGTTCTGGTCACTAAAAAGCAGAAAAGAATGACTTCCACAAAAAGCTTTAAAAAACACTTCCGGATTGAAAAACCAGTGAAAATAACAATTTCTGGTCACCAAAAAGGAGAAAAATCACTTCAAGAAACAGTATTATAAATGCCACTTCTGGGAAAAAAACAATGAAAAATAATCCTCTGGTCACCAAAAAAAGAGCGATAAGAATCACTTCCAGAAAAAGTTGTTAAAAACTATCTTCTGCGTAAAAAACAGATGAAAAAATCACTTTCTGCCTGTCACCAAAAAGAGGAAAAACATGTCTATCTTTAAAGTTTTGCAATCACTCCGTCTGTAAAAACAATCATCATTCTCGTCACCAAAAAAGGTGCATGCCGAAAAAATCACTCCAGAAAAATTGATTAAAAACACTCCGCGTGATAAAACAATGAAAAATAATCATTTCTAGGCCTCAGCTAAAAAAGAGGAAACAAGATGACTTCCACAAAAGTTTTAAAACATTCCGGTGCCCAAAAACAATGAAAGATAACACATTTCCTGGTCACCAAGAAAAGCCCGAGCGAAAATATCACTTCAAGAAAAAGTATTAATGCACTTCTGGTGAGAAACTATGAAAAATAATCACTGTCTGTCACCAAAAAGAGGAAAAAATCACTTCCACTAAAGTTTTGCCAATCACTTCCGCGTGAAAAAACAATCACTTCCCTGGTCACCAAAAAAATGATGGAAAAAAATCACTTTCCAGAAAAGTTTTAAAAAACCAACGTGCCGGTGAAAACAATGAAAAATAATCACCTTGCGTCACCAAAAAAGTGGAAAAGAATCACTTTCCACAAAAGTTTTAGAAAACACTTTCGCTGGATAAAACAATGAAAAATAACAATTTCTGCACCGTCACCAAAAAGGACGGAAAAAGAATTCACCTCAAGAAAAAGTTGCAACACCATTCCCGCCGTGAAAAAAAACAACAAAAAAAACAATCACTTCTGGTCATCAAAAAAGAGGAAAAGATCACTTCCACAAAGTTTGTACAATCACTCTTCGGTGAAAAACAATCACTTGGTCCACCAAAAAAATGCAGCCGAAAAAATCACCGTTCCAGAAAAAGTTGAAAAACACTTCGCGTGCAGGGTGAAAAACAATGAAAAATAATCACCTTGCTTCACCAAAAAAGAGGAAAAGAATCACATTCCACAAAAAAGTCTTAAAAACATTCAGCGTGAAAAAACAATGGAATAATAACAACTTCTGGCAACAAAAAGGAGGAAAAGATTCACCTCCAGAAAAAGTCTCAACATCAATTCCGGGTTGAAAAAAAGAAGAAAAACAATCACTTCTGCTGCTCACCAAAAAATTAGGCAAAAATCACTTCAATAAAAATAGTTTAAAATACTTTTCGCCGTGCAAAAACAATCACTTCTGCGTCAGCAAAAATGAGGAAAAATCACGCTCCAGAAAAGTTTTAAAAACTACTTCTACCAGCGTGAAAAAACAATGAAAAATAACCACTTCTTGTCACCAAAACAGAGGCAAAAAAATCACTTCAAGGAAAAGCTATTAAATGCACCTTCTGGTGAGAAAAACAATGGAAAAATAATCACTTCTGCGTCACCAAAAAAAGCGAAAGAATCACTTCCACAAAAGTTTTGCCAATCACTTCTGGTGAAAAACAATCACTTCTGGCACCAAAAAAAGAGGAAAAAATCACTTTCAGAAAAAGCTTTTAAAAACACTTCTGCGATGAAAACAATGAAAATAACCACTTATTGTCACCAAACAAGGAAAAAATCCTTCAAGGAAAAGTATAAATGCACTTCTGGTGAGAAAACACATGAAAAATAATCACTTTCTGGCACCAAAAAAAGAGAAAGAATCACTTCCAACAAAAGTTTTTGCAATCACTTCCCCGGGAAAAAACAATCATTCTGCCGTCCACCAAAAAATGAGAATGCAGCCGAAAAAATCACTTCAGAAAAAGCTTTTAAAAACACTTCCGCTGAAAAAACAATGAAAAATAATCAGTTCTGCCGTCACTAAAAAAAAGAGAAAAGAATAACTTCCACAAAAGTCTAAAAAAAACACTTCCGGTTGAAAAACAGCTGAATATAATAACAATTCTGGTCACAAAAAAGCCGATTAAAAATCACTTCAAGAAAAAGCCTGATAAATGCCCATTCTGGGAGAAACAATGAAAAAAGATCACTTCTGGTCACCAAAAAGAAGCCGAAAAAATCACTTCCACAAAAGTTTCCTTGCCAATCACTTGCTGGTGAAAAACAATCACTTCTTGTCATCCAAAAAAATGAGGCAAAAATCACTTCAAGAAAAGTTTTTAAAAACATTCCGTGTTGAAAAACAATGAAAATAATCAGTTCTGTCACAAAAAGAGAAAGAATGACGTTCCACAAAAAGTGCTAAACACTGACCGGTGAAAAACAATGTAAAAATAACAATTTTGCTGGTCACCAAAAAGCCGAGAAAAATCACGTTCAAGAAAAAGTATTAATTGCACTTCTGGCTGAGAACAATGAAAAATAAGTCACCTCTGGTCACCAAAAAGAGCGAAAAAGAATCACGTTCCAAGAAAAGTTTTAAAACACTTCCGCCGTTGAAAAACAATGAAAATAATCACTCGGGTCACCAAAAAGAGGAAAAGGATCACATTCACAAAAAGTTTTAAAAACACTATCTGGTAAAAAACAATGAAAAATAACCACCCCCCCCCCCCCCTCTTCTAGTCACCAAAAAAGAGGAAAAAAATCACTTCAAGGAAAAAGCACCTATTAAATGCAACTTCTGGTGAGAAACAATGAAAAATATACACTTCTGGTCACCAAAAAGAGCGAAAAGAATCACTTCCACAAAAAGTTTTAAAAAGCACTGTGGTGAAAAACAATGAAAAATAACAATGTCCTGGTCACCAAAAAAGGAGCCGAAAAAAATTTCACCCAGAAAAAGTTTCCAACATCACTCCGCCGTGAAAAAAAAAAACAACAAAAAAAAGCAACACTCTTGTCATCAAAAAAGAGGAAAAATCAAGCTAGTTCCAGAAAAGCCTTTTGCCAATCACTATCCGGCCGGAAAAAATCACTTCCAGCGTCAAAACAAAAAAATGAGCGCAAAAATCATTCCAGAAATTTTTAAAAAACACTTTGGCGCCTGTGCAAAACAATGCAAAATTAATCACCTCTCGGTCACCAAAAAAGAGGCAAAAGGAATCACTTCCACAAATATTAAAAAAACAGCTTCAGCGTGAAAAACAATGAAAGATAACCACTTCTGGTCACCAAAACGGAGGAAAAGATTTCACCTCCAGAAAAAGTTGCAACATCGACTTCCGGTGAAAAAAAGAAGAAAAACAATCACTTCTGCGTCACCAAAAAAAGATCGCAAAAATCACTTCCAGAAAAAGTTTTTAAAACAATTCTGTGAAAAACAAGGGAAAATAACCACTTCTTGTCACCAAAAAAGAGCGCAAAAAAATCACTTCAAGGAAAATACTTAGATGCACTTCTGCTGAGAAACAAAGAAAATAATCAACTCTGCTCACCAAAAAAGAGCGCAAAAGAATCACTTCACAAAAAGTTGTTAAAACACTTCTGCGCTGAAAAACAATGCAAAAATAACAATTTCTGGTCACCCAAAAAGTCAGGAAAAAAAATTCACCTCCAGAAAAAGTTGACAGTTCACTTCCGGTGAAAAAAAAAACAACAAAAAAACAATCACTTCTTGTCATCAAAAACGCAGGCAAAAAATCAGTATTCCACAAAAGTGTTGCAATCACTTCGGGGAAAAACAATCAGCTTCAGGTCACCAAAAAGAATGAGGAAAAAGCACTCCAGAAAAAGTTAAAATCACTTCCGGTGAAAAACAATGAAAAATAATCACTTCTGCCGGGCTCACTAAAAATGAGGCAAAAATCCACTCCCAGAAAAAGCTTTTAAAATCTCTTCTGATGAAAAAAACATTAAAAAAAAATAATCACTTCTGTCACTAAAAATGAGGAAAAATCGACGTTCCTTTCTCATAGAAAAAGTTTAAAATCACTTCTTGTGAGAAAAAACAAACAAAAAAAACAATCACTTCTGCGTCAACAAAAAAGGGAAAAATTTGTGCCTATCTTGTGTTTGTTAGTGTTATTGTGTCCTTATTGTGTGTTGTTTGTGCTTTTGTGTTGCCCATTTGTGCTGTATATTGTGTTTTGTGTGCTCTATTCTGTGTATATTTGTGTCGTGTGCTGCCTATTTGTTGCCACTTTATGTTGTATCTGTTTTGTGTGGCCCCATTGGTGTGTTGTGTTTGTTTGCCATTTGTTGCTTGTTGCTAATTTGTTTCTTTATGTGCTTTTTGTGCTTTGTGTTTATAGGCACTGTTTTTGGTCCCGATTTTTGTGTTGCTTTGTGATTTTGTCTGCCATTTGTGTGATATTGTATGTGCCATGCCACCAATTATGATGCTGTTGTTTGTTGTTGCTTGCCTATTTGTTGCCTATTCGGATTTTTTGCTGCTGTGTTTGTGCCATTTTGTGCCATTTGTGTTAGTTGTGCTTTTGTGCTGCTACTTGAGGTTTCTATTTGTGTTACGTGCGTATTTGTGTCTTGTTTGTTGTGCCGTATTTGCTTTGATATTTGTGTGCGTATTGTTTGTGTGTATTTGTGCTGGGTTTTGGTGTTGTTGTGTGCCCCCTATTCTTGTTATTTATGTGTTCTTGTGGGCTATTTGTGTCGATTATTTGTGCTGTCGATGCTAGCTATTTGTGCTTCTTGGTTGCTGTTTTGCCTGCCTAGCTGATTTGTTGTTGAGGTTGTGCTCTGCTGCCTACTTGTGATTTGGGCATGTGCCAATTTGCTGTGTTGTTTGTGTTTTGTATGGCTTTTGCTGTGTTTTGTGCCTGTTGTGGCGTTGTTTGTGTGTTGTGTGCGATTTGTGTGATATTTGTGTTGAGGCTGCTATTTGTGTGTTATTTGGATGTTTTGTGCTATTTTTGTGTGTTTGTGGTTGTGTTTTATTGCATATTTGTGCAGTGTTTGTGTTTTGTGTGTAGATATTGTTAATTTGTCTTTTGCTGTTATTGGTGTGAGCTGTGCATTTGTTGCTTGTTGCTGTTTTGTGTATTATTGTGTTTTATTTGATGTGTGTTGTGTGCTATTTGTGTGATTCGTTTTTGTTGTTTTGGCTGCGTATTTAGTGCTGTTGTTTTTTTGTGCTGCTATTTTTGTGTTATTTGTGTTTGTGTGCTCCCTTGTTGTGTTTATTTGCTGTGCGTAGTGACCAATTTGGTTTGTTGTGATTGTGCCTGCAATTTTTGTGTTGATGCTCGTTGCCATTTGTGTTGCTGTTTGCTATTTGGTGTGTTGTTTGTGGTTGTTTTTGCTGCCACTATTTGGCTGTTTGTGTTTTGTGGCTATTTGGGTGTTGTTTAGTTTTGTGTGCCTCTTTGTTGTGTTTTTGTGTGCCATTTTGTGTGTTATTTGTGCGTGTTGTGTGCCTATTTGTTTGTTGTGGCTCGTGCAATTGTTTGATTTATTTGTGTGTTTGTGCGCCTATTGTTGTTTATTTGATGTTTTGTTTCCCGCATTGTGTGGTATTTGCTTTAGTGCTATGGGTGTGGCTCTTTGCTGTTTGTGTGCCATTGTCTTTTGTGTGCTATTTGTTGTTGTTTGTGTGTTGTGTGCTATTGAGTTTTTTGTGTTTGTGCTGCTTTTGGCCGTTATTTTGTTTTGTTTGAAATTTTTGTGTTGTGTGTTTACTGTGCTATTTGTCTGTTATTTGTGTGTCGTGTGCTTATTTGTTGTTGTGTGCAATTTGTTGTTATTTTGTGTTGTGGCATTGTGTGTGTTTTGTTTGCTATACCTTGTTCGAGGCCTCATATGCAAGCAACATGCTTTTTTTCCAATGCACATCAAGGGCGGCATGAGACAGGAGGGGAGGGATGGAAGGACAAAACAGTGGGGACAGATACATGTTGGCAGATCTGGGGAAGGAGCAGGATGCGGAGGTCGAACCATGCGGGAAGTAGAAGATGGACATAACAGGCGACTTTCAGGGAGGAAAGCAGGGAATATTGAAGAGGTGGCGATTGGGCTGGATTATCGGAGTAGAAAAGATCGAGGAATTTGGATGGGGCTGAGTGGTGAAAAGATAAGAGCTGGCTGGTCCAACAGCTGTTTTGAAGGCCTGAGGGAAGGAATGGGATGGAAATAGAGTGAGGGAGTTTATCCAAAGCGCGCGAAAAAAAAAGAGAATGAAAGACGGGTGATGCCAGGTGAGCAGTCGCATTCGTGATTTGATGTGTTTACCGAAGGCGGGTTATGGTTGCAGACCTTTGTAGCAGCCCTGCGCGCAAATGTGCGGTGGGACAAATCGCAGAGACGAGACGGGGGGGGGGGGGGCGAGGCCGGGGAGAACAGTAGAGACAGAAAGGGCCACCGTCCAACCTGCGGTGATTTAGTGAGAGGCGCCAACAAGACTCAGCCTCGCATTGCGCGGAGATGCAATGATCCAAAATGCCCTTGGTTTTACATTGTGCAAGCTGAGAAAGGTGGCGAGCCCAGGACCAACAGCCCAGAGGGTGAGAGCCGGTACTCCATCAGGCCTGCCAGCAAAAGCTTTGTTAAGTAGTCAGGAGCTCAGGCTGGGCCGGAGGCAAGACATTGCACGATGGAGGATCCCAGGTCGCGAGCTGCACTGTTGAGGCGAGCGGTTTGAAATGTGGCTTTTCATAGGAAAGGTCATGCGCAGATAGTGAGACCCGAAAGACCTTGAAAGAAAGGACTTCTTTTCCCAGAGATTGTGAAGAAAGGGATGGGGCTGGGGGTGGCGGGTTCTAAACGGTGCATTCTCGAAGAGAACATTAGTGAAGAGGTGAGGTTCTGTTCCGGAGTTGAAAGACCATGTTCCACGTTGTTGCGACCAGTTTGTGATTTGACCAGATCAGCAGTGAGCCGAAAGATCTGCTGCCATGCTTTTCTGACGGATGACAGATGCGATACGGAGATTGGCGATTGGAGTCATCGCCAAAAAGGACAGTAAGGATTTTTCCAGAGGAGTCAGAGAGATCAATGATTGAAAACCAAAAATAACGCGGCCCCAGAATGCTACCTTGAGGAACTCAGCCTGCGACAGGAAAGCGGGTTGCAAAGGCAACTCAATTTTGGGCCTACATGCGGACTGGACAGGAGGGAAGTCTGCCGAGCCATGAGTGGGATGCCTTGGATACCATAGCGAAGAGAGTTTGGCTGATCCAGGGCAGGCGTGCCCCAGACTGTGTCAAAGCAGCGGATATGTCCAGGATAAGGCCCTCGGATTTTCTGTCTGGCATTGAGCGGCTGTCCATCCATTGGTTGGGAGAGCAGAAGCAGCCAATCCAGGGTGTAGAGTACCTGCTCTGAAACCAAATTGTATGGATCAGAAATCAGCCATTGAAAAGAGGAAGGATTTAATGTTCTGCAAGCGAGATGATGCGATTCGCATAACCTTGCTATGATGATTGCCGGAGAAGCTGATTGCGCTTTAGTTGCAAGGGCATCTCTTTTTGCACCTTTTTGCTGCCAGGGCAGTGATGTTGCTGCATTTCCAAGCAGATGGCAGATGGCCTTGAGCAAATGAGAGCGCTGAATATAACAGAGAGATGGCTGACTGAGCCAAGGAGCCAGAAAGCAGGCTTTGTAGGACACTGTGGCTTGATGCACGTCTGGACCGTTTGCAGATTGGAGTCAAGGTTTGACAGAGCTCTCCACCTTGTTTCAGGAGAACAAGAAAAAAAACAAAGAAAAAATGGACACAGAGTCCAACGACAGTTGCGGGTGCGAGACTGGTTGGTTAAGGTGTGGGTTTAGAGAAGAGTGTTGGGTTTTGCACACAAGATTTAGCTGGCTAAAACACCGAGTTTAGCATTAAGCTGTTTTCTACGTGCGGCAGCCCAGTGCCTGCCCATTGAGGTAAGCGAGGGCGATGGAGGGAGGAACATACACCAGAAACGAGATGCTCCTTGATTAGATGCCACCAGGATTTTGAGGAGAGAGCAGGAGCGTTTTGAGAGCCTTCAGACTTGAGAGTGAGAAAGATGATGTTTTCTGGCTCTCCTGAGGGTGATACACACTGTGTTCTGAGCCCTTTATGTAGTTAGAACTGAGATTGCCCTCAGTTGGCCGATTTGCCCTTTCCTGCAGGGCAAAGCCAAGTTGCCTTTCAGGATGCAACTGCCTCAACACAAGCTTCAGAACCAGGGCGGGAGGAAGGGTTAAGCGTTAGCGCACAACTGAAGACGACAGAGGGATAAATCTGATGCATGCAGGGAGAGCAAGTTTCTTTGAAGCATCCCAGGTAGTTGATGTGTGGAGAATAGTAGCGATAGGAGACCATGTCTATAGGGTTGAGGGCTGCCCTTGAACCCTGCCCGTCCGCTTGAGTGAAAGCCAGACTCGATGGCCGTTGAGGTGCGTTCTTGATAATAGCAGAGAGATGTCCACTTGACAAGGACTTGGTCAGAAGAACCATTGTGAGCGCGAGGAGAGCCAGCAGATTATTGCAGCGGAAAATTTGTCAAAATTCAGCATCCAGAAGAGACTGGAAGTATCCATTGCGTTGATTTCCGGAGCTAGCCTGGAAGTTGACCGATTGCAGTCAGTCAATGAGTCGCAGAAAAGCTTGTGCTGATCGGCTGCCATGAAGGCTGAAGAGAGGTCCCACACCTAGCCAACTGGCCATGATGACAATTGAAGTCGCCACATGAGTAATGAGGGAGGGGGGAAAGAGGAGTTTGCGGATGCAGTAAGCATAGAAGTTGGCTGCCATGTTGGGGTTTCGGAGAGTGCAGGTTCGCTGGAGCATCACTGTTAGGCTGCGACGCTACAGACACATATAAACATGAGTGGGAGTGGAGGCGGAAGCCGTAGCCAGAGCGCTATTCCTGGCGGCACTGCTGGGGGAGTGAGGCAGTGCATTGGGAGAGTGCAAGCGAATAGAGTTCTTTGATGAGAGAGCCCCAACTCCTCCACCAAGCGGCGAGGCCTCAGATCTGTCAAACCGGTAAGCGACTGGAGCACTAACCAGCGCCGAGAGATATTTGGCGAGTCAGACAGCTCTTGGGGGAGGAAAGTATCTGTTCGGCAGATTATGTCTGGGTTGTCAAATCGGCAACCTGTATGCGAAAATCTGAAAGTTTGAGCGAAGCGGCCCCCGGATATTTAAGTCCATACTTTGAATGCAACGAGGCTAGGCGGAGGAGGCTTGGTGTGCAGCAGGGGGGGGGGAGCGCGGAGTCGAGTACGACGAAAGTGCCGATGAGGCGGCCGGCAAGCTAAGCGAAGTGGTTGTTGACAGAGTGTGGCGGGATTGCCAGATAGCTACGCAGGGCGGGCGTCGAATGAAGGAGAGAAAAGCGCTTCTGCTGGAGCTGGCGGTGAGCGTCTCCTCGATCATCGTCCCGGGACGCTCCGCGACCAACACCAGAGGGCGAAGAAGCCACCATGTTACGCTAATCACCGACCGCCTAGGCATCTACGATATGCTATGCTACGGTGGAGTGAAGCAGACGATGTGAGTGAGATGCCTAGTGTGCGAAAGGAGGCCTAGCTTTTTGTGGTATGAGTACGGTTGGTCAACTTGCTGAGTTTTTGGGCTTGTAATAGGATCGAGCTGAGGGGTATAATCGGGTGCGCGAAATGTACGAGTGGGGGCAGTCTTTTGAGAGCGAAATCCAAGCTAGTAGAAGCGGAGTCCTTAGGAGGGGAGAAGAGATTGCGGGATGTTGCGCCTTGGAGAGTGGCTGCGTGAGAGCGAGTGAAGCTGGCACCAAGAACATGAGTTGGGAAAAAATCAAGATATCTGTAGGGTGATGGAAACGAACTCCCAGTTCCTCCAGCACATACTGGTATTTTTTTAAAGGTGGATAGGTCAGCTTATCCGATTAAACACATTTCTGAGGGATGCCCCATATAAAGCGTATCATGAGATGCCTGAGATGAACGTATAGACACTGAATACAGTGGATTTCTTTTAGGCCAAGCTAATGAAGGCAAAGGCGAATATTGAGAGCGTCTGTAAATAGCAGAAGAGTAGATGTATTCTGATACAGCTAAAGAGTAGCACACTGCAGAAAGAGAAGATGAAGCCATATAGAATAGATCTTATTTAACTTAATTATTAACTGTCTTGAGAGAGTTTAAACAAATTAGCCCGTCATGAGTTGCTTGTAGAAAATTGCGCAGCGTACCCCAAGCAACAAGCGGACCGACGAAGAAGCAGGAGATGCCCAGGAAGAAGAATGAAGAAGCAAGAAGGAGAGAAAGCAGAAGAAGAAGAATCGTGGAGAATGTTGTAGCGTTCTTCTGTGATTTTAAGATAAGAAATAGAGTGATAGATGGCGAGGATTCGGCGGACGCTTAAGAAATGCGTGAAATGATAGAAATGAAAGATAATGGCGGACAGAAACAAGGAAAATAAACACGATCTACACCGAGGGGAAAACGTGTAGGACCTCAAGCCTCAAAGGATAGGCCTCAAGCCACCCAGTTAAGCATAAGTTCGACGAAATCTCACAAAAAATAGCACGCATTTTTGAAATAAAACCGAACTAGGAACACACCAGTACATGCAGGTGAAAAATATACAGTTAAAACGACAGATTAATGACCGCGAAACTTAATTTGAGATGGACGTCAGCCAGGCGAGCCCCCAAGGAGACCTGCCAATGCTCCAAAAACCAGAACCGGAGATCCTATGTGTCTTTGCTGTGCTGATTTGGTGTCGATATATTATATTTGTTTGTGTGCCTATTTGTTTGTCGTCTTTGTGTGTTGTGTGCCAATTTGTGTGCTTGCTTTGTTTGCTTGCTCTGCTTATCAGTGTTGTTTGGTGTTTTGTGCTATTTGGGTGTTGCTTTGGGATTTTGTCCTGGAATTTGCCTCGCCTGATATTTTTTTTTGTGTGTTATTTGGGTGTATTTGTGTTTTTTGTGCCTACTTGCTGTCTTATTTGTGATGTAGTTGCCTGCCAAGTTGTGCTGTTGTTTCGTTTGTGTGCCATTGTGCTGTCATTGTGATGTTTTGTGTTATTTTGTTTCGTTGTTTGTCGTTTTGTGGGTCCTGCCGCATGTTGTGTGTTATTAGTTGTTGTGCCTATTTGTTGTGTTGTTTGTGTTTTGTCTGTTTATGCCATTTTGTGTTATTTGCTGCTGCAGTGTGCCCATTTGTTGTTGTTGGTTTTGTGTGACCTATTTGTGCTGCCTATTTGCTGTGGTCTTTGTGTTTTGTGTGCCATTTGTGCTGTTGTTTTGTGTTGTCTGCTGCTATTCTGTAGCTGTATTTAGTGTTTTGTGTGCCTACTGCTGTTATTTGTGCTGTAGTGTGACCAATTTGCGGATACGCCGCGTATTGTTGCCTGTATTGTGCAATTTGGGTGCCTTTTTGGTGCTTGTCGTGGCTATTTGTGTGGTGCTGTGCTTCTTTGGCAATGTGTTATTTGTGCTTTTGCTGCTGCTATTGTGTGTTTGTTTTGGTGTGCCATTTGTGTTTTGTGTGCCCTATTTGTGCTTTGTTTTTGTTGTGTGCTATTTTGTGTCTTTGTGTCGCTTCTGGCCCCTATTGAGTGATTTGTTGGTGTGTTGTGCGTATTTGCCTGCTGTTATTTGTTTCGTGTGCTATTTGTATTTTAATTGTGTGTTGCCGTGCTATTTTTGTGTGTTTGGTTTGCGTGCCCTGAACCCATTGCTGCTCGCGTATTGTGTGTTTTGTCTCAGCTATTTTGTGTTTGTGTTTGTCTGTACCATTTGTGTTTATTTGTGTGAAGTGGTACCGTTGTGTTGGTGTTTGGTTTTTTGCGCTATTTGTGTGTTGGTTGCTAATTTCGTGTTGTTTGTGTGTTGTGTGCCCCTATTTGTGTGTTGTTTGTAAATGTGTTTTGTGCCTATTTGATGTGTGTTTGTGTCGGCCTGTGCTATTTGTGTGTTATTTGCTGTTTTGTGTGCTCTTTGTTGTGCTTTATTTTGTGTTGTGTGCCTTATTTATTGTGTTGTTTGTGTTTTGTGTGCCATTTGTGTGCGCCTTTATGTGCAGTGCTGCGGATGTTGCGCTGTTCTGTGTGCACATTTGTGTGCTATCTGTGATGTTGCCTGTGCCAATTTGCTGCTGTTCCGTTTCCGATTGCTGCACTTCCTGACCTCTTGCCTCCATCCATGTCGCCCTGCATGATTGCCCGGTTGCCCAGCCCTCCTTGCCCTCAACCTTGCTTTTTCCCCTGGCCGCTTACTTGACCGAAATTCTGCCCTTGCCCAGGTGATAGAAATAGGGGCGCTTATCACGCCGAATATGCAACGCAAGCTGCCCCTGATTTCCAGTGTATATGAGCTTTGGTGAGCAGACGTCCCTTGTTGCGTTGATGTTCGCGAAACAAAACAAAACACTTGTTTGTGGTTTGTGTCCAATTTGTGTGCCTATTTGCAGGTTTTGCCTCTTTGTGCCCACACAATCGTGTGCTCTTGTGGCTTATTTGGTTTCCCTGTGCTCCTTGTGTGTGTTGTTTGCCTGCTTTGTGTGCGATTGTGCATTTTTTGTGTTTGTGTGCTGATTGTTCTTTATTTGTGTTTGCCCCGTGCATTATTGGTGCTGTTTTGGCCTTGCCTGTTTATGAGCCTATTTGTTGTGCTTTGTGTTTTGTGCTGTACCGATTGTGCTTATTTGTGGGTCGTGTGCCTATTTGCATGTGTTGTTTGTGTTGTTGTGGCTATTGTGTCATTTATTTATTGTTTTGTGTGTTATTCGGTGTGGTGCCGCTCTACACTGCCGATTTGTCTGTTGCTTGTGGACTTGGTCGTAGGTGTGCCTATTTGCTGTGTTGTTTGTCTGTTGTGTGCTATTTGTGTTGTTTCAAGGTGTGTTGCCAATAAAATCTACGGCTTTCTTGCTTCAGTGTGATATATTCGTGAATACTTTGTGTCTGGACAATTTGCTTTCGTTATTTTGTGTTGAACATATTTGTGTGCTATTTGTGCCATTTGCGCTATTTGCGTTTACAAGTCTTTTCTGTGAAATGCAGCGTTTTGCGAATTGAAGCTAAAAACTCACTATTTCAATAAAATCACGCGTTTCGCTTCAGAATAGTGATGCAGAACAAAAATTGTGTGGACAATGCTTTTGTTGTTTAAAAAGCTTGTTTTAGCAATTTGAGCATTTTTGCGTTTACAAGTTTTTCTGTGAAAGCACGCGTTTGCGAATTTGAAGCCAAAATACTCACTATTTCAATAAAATCACGCGTTCGCTTCAGAATAGTGATGCAGAACAAAAGTTGAGTCGACAATGCTTTTGTTTGGTTTAAAAAGCTTGTTTTAGGCCAATTTGAACATTTTTGCGTTTACAAGTTTCTTTCTGGAAATGCAGCGTTTTGCGAATTGAAGCTAAAAACTCACTATTTCAATAAATCACGCGTTTTCGCTTCAGAATAGTGATGCAGAAACAAAAAGTTGAGTCAGAAATGCTTTTGTTTGGTTAAAAAGCTTGTTTTAGGCCAATTTGAGCATTTTTGCGTTTACAAGTTTTCTGTGAAAGCAGCGTTTTGCGAATTTGAAGCTAAAATACTCACTATTTCAATAAAACACGCTTTTCGCTTCAGAATAGTGATGCAGAACAAAAGTTGAGTCAGACAATGCTTTTGTTTGGTTTAAAAAAGCTTGTTTTAGGAATTTGAAGCATTTTTTGCCTACTGAAAGCAGTTTGCGATTTGAAGCCTAAAATACTCACTATTTCAATAAAATCACGCGTTTTCGCTTCAGAGATAGTGATGCAGAACAAAAATTTGTCGACAATGCTTTTTGTTTGTTAAAAAGCCTTTTTAGGCCAATTTGAGCATTTTTGCGTTTACAAGTTTTTTCTGTGAAATGCAGCGTTTTGCGAATTTGAAGCTAAAATACTCACTATTTCAATAAAAATCACGCGTTTTCGCTTCAGAATAGTGATGCAGAACAAAAAGTTGAGTCAGACAATGCTTTTGTTTGGGGTTTAAAAAGCTTGTTTAGGCCAATTTGAAGCATTTTGCGTTTACAAGTCTTTTTCTTGAAATGCAGCGTTTTGCGAATTTGAAGCCAAAATACTCACTATTTCAATAAATCACGCGTTTTCGCTTCAGAATAGTGATGCAGAACAAAAAGTTGAGTCGGACAATGCTTTTGTTTGGTAAAAAGCTGGGTTTTAGGCCAATTGAGACATTTTTGCGTTTACAAGTTTTCTGTAAATGCAGCGCTGTATGCCCCGAAT
>CM068965.1:1666667-1685879 GCA_035128595.1 Eptatretus atami | reverse complement strand
CCCGCCCCTACCTGCATCACCTACCTGCCAGCCTGTGACTGCCACGTCATCCTGTATTTATAATCACCTGTCAAAATCCTACAGTTGCTACAAAATCCTAAAATCCTACTGTCAAAATCCTACAGAACCATCAGCTGTCTGCTTTACCTGCCATGACCATTGACCACTGGCCCTGTGTGCCATGACTGCCGAAGCTAGCTTTACCTGTCCTGACCACTGGACTCTCCAACGTGATCCTGAATGCCACTAACTTTAGTATGAACAAACTAAAAATGCTTCCAACATGAGCTGTCATTTAAACCAGTGGTTCCCAAACTTTTTTTTGTCCACGACCCAGAATTGTACATTTCACTCGCCTCGCCAACCAAATGCTGCCAGTAACTATGATAAAAATTGTCGAATAAAACTCTTGACGTGATAACCCCCTCTCTCCCCCCCCCACCCTCAAAAACCGGGTTTTGATTTTGTTGTTTTTTATGCCTCCGCACCAAGGGTGTCGGGGGTATTATGTTTCCGGGTTGTCCGTCCGTCCGTCCGTCCGGATTTTCGTTTACGCGATAACTCAAGAAGCAAATTGTAGAATTTCATAAAGCTTGATAAGAAGGTAAAGTAAGACAGGGCAATTAAGTGATTAGATTTTGGGCCAGATGTGATAAAGGTCAAGGGTCAAAGTTCAAGGTCAAACTCTGAAATTTTACTGTTTCCGCCTTAACTCAAATATTGAACAGAATTTCATCAAACTTGGTACAAAGGTAAAGTTAGACAGGGCAATTAACTGATTAGATTTTGGGCCAGATATGATCAAGGTCAAGGTTCAAATATGTCAATACTCAAGTGTTTGTGCGGGAGAGCGGAGGCATACCCGTCGACTGCGCACAGTCAAATTACTCGAGTTTCAAGTTTGGATTGGATCCTGGGTTTGGGATTCCTGATTAAACGGGGGCCCCAACACTTACATCTGCAGATGTCAGTGATGGATATCTAGATTTTTCATTTGCTATTTCTGAAGTCTGTTACCTCTGCCTCCTAAGGTGGGTGGAGTTTGCGTTTCATTCTTGTCCGTCTGTCTGTTTCCATGAACACTATCTCATAAAGTTATGGACGGATTCGAACAAAATTTGCAGGACAGGACAAGGACAAGGCAGGCACAGGATGAAATGATTATATTTTGGTGAAAATCCCGATCCGGATACTATGATTTTTTTTTTCATGTTTTTTTAAATTTTTCATTTTGAGGTGATTCTTCACGATTGATCGATAGGGCCAAAACGATATATAGCACGATATTTCAAAAAGTTGTGGATGAGTTGGGTAGTGACGACAACAAGCCGATTCAATGTTTTTTTTAATTTTTGGGTCTGAATCCTGATTTACGTGTTCTTGAAGCGACATTTATACACACATGAGCTCTTGTTTCGTTGCAAACAAAAAGAGTATGGGCAAACACTGCATCGTTTTGATCTGAATCCATAGTAAAATGGGAGGTCACGGCTTCCCTCAGTGCCTCAAGGCCATGATGTGTATGTTGTGTCAGTAACAGCAAAGAAACCAATCACATAGTCTGAACAAATAAAATTGTTTCATTACCTCCGCCCCGAAGGTGAAGGATGTTATGTTTTCACCCCTTTCTGTCTGTGTACAGAATATCTCAAAAAGTTGTGGACGGATCCAGATAAATATTTTGTGGACAGGTTCGGTGTGTGACAAGGACGAACTGATTATATTGTTTCGGATCTGGAAACCATGAAGTACTCAACATTCAGGTCCCAAAAGTCAGTTATCCGTTAAGTATGTGTGTAGTCAGATTCCCCTTCCTTTTGTCTAGTGGGAGGATCAAAAAAACGTGCGTTACGATTTCTTTTAGTTAGGTTATTAAATCCAACCATCAGCAAACCATCAAACAACGCACACCACTGAACAAGCGCTTCACTTGCCTAACCGGCGACTCGCTGTCCAAGGCAGAATCTCTGGCAGTTCCTTCTCGCTTCCACAAACTTTGTAACTTCTTTTTGACGAGGATGGGCACGCGTGGAGTGGGGGGCGAGGTTTTCCCGGCATGGCTGAAACCCCGCCACAGAAAGGGTGGACCCATGGGAGCCCTGTCGCAATCAGGGCAAACAGTGACGTCAGTTTCAACCAGGCCCTCCCGCTGAGGGAGGTCCATAAATTACCGACACATCCTCAGCGGAGAGTTCAGTGCAAGAGGAGTTCTGTGGGCGAAGGTTTTTGCTGTTACGAGGAGTGGTCACAGTCTACGTTGCTGTTACGAAGGGTTTTTGCTAGCCCTCTACAAGGAAGAACAGAGCGACCCTGACCCACCTCCGCGGACCCGATTATTCACCACCCGAACTCCGTCACGAGCCTCGAGTCCCTACGTGCGACTGGGGATTCGGACAACGACCTTTGTCAGGTGCCGCATCGTGGAGCACGCCCTCCCTCCGACGACCAGGTACAGCCGAACTCTGACCCCCAGCTCGTCTCACTCATCGGCTTGGAGGGTCGAATAAAGCACCTTGGGTTTTCTTTTCATTTGTGTGTGTGTCTGAGTGTGTTGGGCCCGTCTTGTAAGTAGAACTGCATTATAAGTGTTTTTGCCCATTGTAATACTTGCATTGAATATTCGCTTTAAGTCTCGCCTCTCTTGTTTTTATTACTGTAAAGAAATTATTAGAAATGTTCCCAGCTCGTTCCGTCCTTTCTTTATTTGGTGTCCAGCATGGTCCGGGTCTGAGTTTAGACGGGGTTTCAATCCCCGGTAATCGGTACATCATAGTCGGAACGTCCTGGCAGGCCCGCTCGACTGCATCTGAGCCGGAGTTGGTAGGTGGAAAGTTGATACTCTACCGTAGCTGGTGGAGTGATCCGGTTCGGCAAGACGTTCCGAGGGCATGAATCCCCGGTAGCCAAGACTGCGTGGTTACTTAGGTATATTGGATCTGGACAATTAATCCTATGCGCCACGCGGTCGAGATATTGGCGTTTCACGGTCGATTAATCGACCCGCCGGCTTCGGAGTTATCCGGAGCGACGGCCTAAATTCCGGGGAGGTCTAGTGGGAGACGGCGTAAACTTCCCCACCTAGCGGTCGTTCTTGCCACTGAACCCCCGGCCCACAACAATATTTTGGTGAAGATCCAGATCCGGATCCGGATCCGACTGCTCGTATTTTTTCAGTGATTCTTCACCATTGAGAGATCGGGCCAAAAACGATAATAAGCACGATATCTCAAAAAGTTGTGGACGGATTCGGACGAAACTGGTGAAACATGTTGGGTGTGTGACCAGGAAGAATTGATTCAATTTTGGTGAAGATCTGAATCCGGATTTGGATTGCAGAATTATTTAATTTTAAAAGTGATTCTTCACCATTGAGAGATGGGGCCTAAAGATATGGTACTGTGTAGATGACATTTAAAAATGTATTTTGGTCTGAAATTTTTCATGGATCAGGCATTACGTGGCGGAGGTGTGCGCTCTACCGAGTGCCCTCTAGTTTTGTGTCTGCATTTTCTGGTATTTCTTGCGTGTGTCCTGACGAGCTGCAAGATGAAAAGCTTTGACAATGTCTGTTCTTTTTCTGCCATTTTCAAATTTTGTACTACCAACATTTATTCATGTTCATAATTTCTATAATCATAGCTAACCTGGGTTTAGTTGATTAGGTGAGAGCTGATTGGCTATTCCCTCCATTCACAGGTGAGAATTATGTGGGTGGGTCTTTATTATTTATATATTGACTGCTTTTGACGTTTGCACGTGGTACATGCATGGGGGCCTCATTGGTATGCATTGCTGTCTGCACTGTGCTGATGATTCACCAAATACGCGATGAAACCGGTCCGGTAGCTGAGGGGGTTTGTAGCATTGGGATTCTCATGTGTGTACTATGTGTGAACGTCTTTATAGCTTGTGGAGGAACTTTGAGAAGGGTTCGAAACAGCAAAGCACTTACCTTGTGTTGGCCTTCTTGGGTTTGCTTTATGTAGCTTCAGCTAGAGGAGTGTGGGAGTGTTTAATTATTTATATAATCCCTTGCCACCTGGGTGTAGTCGATTAGGTGAGAGCTTATTGGCTATTCCTCCATTCACAGGTGAGAGATGTGGGTGGGTCTTTATTATATATATCTATATATATATATATATGACTTCAACTGCCTCAATTATTCCCACCTGGATTTGGCCACCGACGGTCTTTGGCCCAGGCATGACACTTGACGAAGTATGTTAGAGCTGGAATTTGGCCATGGTGTTGGCGATAGCTCACCTACATATACGTGGAGGACACCATGGCATCTTTAACGTCCACCAACTAATGTTCATCCAAGAGACACACACAACACACACACACACATGGATTGATCACTCTGCATGTGAAAACACCAGGTTGAACAGTTTATAGCTCGATGAAGATTTGAACCTGGCTAAACAGGTCAATGAGTGTGAATACTTTGAGGCCATCCTGTCATATAGGCTTAGATAATTGTAATAAAATTACATTGAATATACACCCGATAATTATTAAATAGAAAAATCTAACTTAAGTAGGATATTATCGGTATTATCGGCATTTTCAAGCAAGAATTTTCACCCTTTGTGGACGGATTCGTCCATAAAAAAAGCTGAAAACATTCATAAGCCTAAAAGTTGCATGACGTAAACTGGACACATACTTCCTTGCATGGAATTGGCAACGTTGATCAAAGTAACATATGGATGGGAAAGCAAGGAGAAGCTGATGTTTGAGATGTTACCCTCTTTGGCTCTGACAAGTGTTGATACCTGAACGTCAACTTATTCTGGTTTCCATGGCAGTTAGAATATTTCTATCATATTCCATCCATTGTAATACTGGTCTGCCAAGACAGAACAAAACCTAGAACGGGCACTCGTAGAGCGCATACCTCGCCGCAGCCACTAGTTTGAACATGGCATGAAGAGTGAAATGAGGAACTAAAATTGACCTAAAATTGACCTAAAAATTGACCTAAATTGACCTTTTCGTGACCGTGACCTTGACCTTTAATCCGATTGCTCCCAAAAGCTTCGCCTGGCGTCCTCTTGAGTAACTGCAACATCATCTCTGAAAATTTCATGCAAATCGGTCCAGCAATTTTTGCGCAATGTTGTCCGCAAACATATTTACCAAAATAATACACAGGGTCAATACAATACCTTCGTCAAACGAAGTTTGCGAAGGTAATCAATACAATACCTTCGTCAAACGAAGTTTGCGAAGGTAACTAGAAAGAGCAATCAGAGATTGCAAGACTCTTGCCAGAACTGTTTTTGTGTGGTGTTGTGTACTGGTGTGTTTGTAATTAATAAGAGACATAACTAGAACTGCCACTTTATAACTGCTGGCAGTGATGACGGGTACCAAGACATCCTGCTTTGATGTAACCCGGCTTTGATTGGACACCTGACCCCGGACCCATGACGTTTTTTTATTATTATTCTTAATTCAATTGAATTTAGAATGGGATTAAAATAAATTCGATTCAAATGAAATGGAAGACCAAATAGGTGGCCAGTCCTGCATTGGAGTAATCAGAAGGAACCCGAACAAGCAAAAGCAAAGATGAAGTCATCAGGAGGAACCTGGATAGGATTTGCATTTCAGCTGCTACTCCTCTACCCTCAAACCCCATCCAGGTACAGCCATGTGAGCCTTATTCAAAAAAATTTTTTAAATCAAGAATAACCCAGATCAAAAAAATTAAATTAATTATGGCTGCCAGACCATGTGCTTGATCAAGTTGAAATGTAAAACATGTATTCCCAATCAATACTCGATCATAACTGTGAAGTTTCATGTTGATTGATGAAGCGTTCCAGAGAAAACATTATTTAATATTTTTCTTCAATCCAATATGGCTTGCCAAATCATGTGACCCTGTCAATTATTCCTTAAACTTGTCCACCCAACGCTTGGGGAACATTTGTGTGAAGTTTCCTCTCGAGCCATTCTGGAGAAGAATTTTTTTTTTTTTTAGATTTGAGGGTAAATGCAATATGGCTGCCAAACCATGTGACTTATGACATCATATGTGTGAACGTTTTGTTCCTCATGAATAGGTGGTTATACTTGTAAAGTTTCGCTCAATCTGTTCAGCCACTTCAGTGAAGATTTTTGAAAGGTTTTTATTTTTATTTTTATTTTTTAAACGATATGGCTGCCAAATCACGTGACCGATGATGTCATCAAACTTTTTTCTGTGGACCATTTTATCCCAAGACGACCATCAAAAAATTTCATACTGATCAGATGTAGCATTCTACATATGCAATTATGAACGTCATAACGAAGGCACCTATGACATATACAAAAATCACTTCATTCCTCATGAGGAGTACTTGCGACGTGCCAAGTTTTCAATTTTTTTCCTTGTGTGTGGTTTTAGAGATACAGAGGTCCAAATTTTTTCCCGTTTTCCAAATATGGCTGGCCACACCACGTGACTTGTGACAGTGTCACGTCCATGCATTTGCTTTCCCCATTTTTCCCCATCTGCCATTTCTAATTTTATCTTGATTTTTTATTTCCCACATTTCACTCTCAACCTGATGGAAAATACACCGGCCAGTGGTACTGTGGAGGGTTTTAAGTGTGGAGACTCGAGGAAATTGCATTTTTACCAAAGCAAGTGCACAGATAAATGCTTCTTTTTCCATTAATACCACACAGCGGAATACATTTTTCAACACGGAATTTAGTTTGTTTTGAAACGGAAAATCACTGGTTCTATCCTTACCTGGAGACTGCTTCAACAATACTCTGTGACTTTTTCTGATACTGTCCAAGGTAAATTGTCTGCCATGATCATGCTTGTTCTGGGCACTCTGATACTTTTCAGGGGACTATGGCACAGTGTGTAGAGGGTCAACAATTCACACCAAATTTGCCATAATTGGTCACATTCAATGTGCATTATTTTGAAGCTTAGATTGTTTTCGAACACCTCCCCTCCCCTTTCCCCCAATCACCTTGCAATCCATTGTCATTCCTTCACCTGAAAGCCTGATTCACATCTCGCAACTTCCAGCCAATGCCGGCATTTTTCCCACCGATTTGCTGGCATCGCTTTGATGTGAATGTTGGATAAAACCAATGCTGGCATTTTGTTTACACTAATTTTACAGCAATTTCCCAGCATTTTTTCTTTCAGCGAATATGGGAAAATGCTCTCGTTCAGATGTGAACGGTGGCTATAAAATGGTGGCAGTTTTACACCTTTTGCATTGACACATGGCGATCACAGGCCTCCGTCAGATTAGCCAATCGCGAAGCTCAAAAAGGCCTGTGAGGACACTTCCATGGGTCACGTGATTGTTTACATGATACTTGCTTGAGTTCCGTTTGTGTTTGTTTGCTTGTTATCAAATGGCTTTTTCCACACTGCTTTACGCACGCCACGGTACCCACTCTAACTTTGCTACATTTCATCATAATCTGGACGTTAAATTTTGCTCGTTGCTTCCCGTTACTTTCGCTCGTTTTACTCGGTATAACCACTTCGTTCTCCCCAACTTTGGTGTGAGACGGTACAATGCACCACACGCAAAGCATCACATCCGGTTTACGGGCAAATTTTGCAGCATTTCTCAAGTGCGATGTGAATGACATGCCAAGTAATACGCGACTTCAAAAATGAGGCCTTTTCGCATGCACTGCATGTGTGTTTACACTGACTCGGTTCTGCTCACTGGGCATTTTTAACCTGCCAATACTTCGGCGAAATGTGTAATTCAAATCGTCTTTTAAACATAATTTTCAGCATTTAAATAAAAGAGTGGCAATTTCAAGATGGTAAACTATAAATCAATTGTTGCGTTCCTGAATGCAAACCGGATTCACAGAAATATAGGAATACGAGAAATATCCTTGATTGAGTGGTGTCTGATTCGTACCATTTACTGTTGTTATAACGCGCGCACGCGTGTTATAACACACGAACACACACCACCACACACCACCACACACACACACACTTAAAGTTTTAGCAATAGATTGCAAAAATGTAGTATTTCTCTTGTGGCCCCGGAACCAAACAACAATATATTTGTAACAATCCTCACAACTCCCATTGGATCCTGCCCCCCCCCCACCCTCCCAACATGATTAATAATAAATATTGTTACGGCTGTGGGAAATTTGCATTACCACCATAAAGGGTCCTCAGGTGAGATATATCGGTAATTCATGTGTAGTTAGCCCAAACCCGTTGTATAGAGGGAATATATGCATCCTTCGGCTGCGACGCTTCAGTTAGCCGTTTTCTTTCTTTGGCTATTGTTAATTTGGTGCAAGAAACCAACGAACATCGCCACAACCAACATCGCAACGATCACGCCAATTCACTACACGACGCCACCTTCCACAATACGCTACCACATCTTCGCCACTCGCCATTCAACGAGCACCGTGCGGTCACGTATCTCGCGGGACCGGATGAAAGGAGCGGAGTAGCAACAGCAACTCCGCTTAAATATCTCCTGCCAAGATCTCCCGCCCAAAACGCCGCGCTTTGGCATGGGAAGAGATGCGATTTGAGCCAGGGGTCAAAAGGTGAAAAAAAGGTGGGGGCCTGATTTTGGGGGAATAATTCCCTGGCCCGAGCCAAAACTGACTTTCCTCGTCCCGCACGGCGCGGGGGAGGGGGGACGAGAGGGCACGCGCCTTTTTGGGAAGTTTCCAGAAGGGAGGTGGAGCCAGGAAACTGGGCGGGGGCGAAGGGCGGAGCCCCACCCTAACAAAAGGCGTGGGCGTGAAGGGTCGTTGTTGGTTGGTGTTGGTTGGTTGTTCCCCTTGTCCGCGGTTGGAAGGAAGAGGCTCTTGGTTCGTGCAAGCGATTGACAAAAGGCGTGGACGTGAAGGTCGACGAGAAGTCGTTCTTTTCCTGTTCCCTGTCCCTGTTCCTGTTCCCTTGTCCCTTGTCCCTGAATTGTGGAGAGTTACGGTGATCGTCCCTGGTCGGAGGTTCTGTTCGTTCGTCCGGCTGTCGAGCGGACCACACGAGCGAGCGCGGCACGAGCTCGCGGACCACGCCGGAGGGACTCGGAGATACGGTCGCCAAGGACTCGACGCGCTCAGGAAGTCGCGCGACTTCCATTTCTTTTGGGTTTTGTGTAAATGTCTGTGGGTGGCGCCAGTCTTGAAAAGTAGAACTGTTTAAGTGTTGTAATAATTATATTCGGTTTTAACTCTTTCCCTGCTTCCTTTAGACTGATGGCTGTATATACGTGCTTGGTGTGTGTAATAAAGTGCTTGCTTGTTGAACTGTTTCCCCGTTTCGCTGCGTCCTTTCCTTTGTTTGAATCTCCATCTTGCATCACGTAAGGGATTACATAGTGGGGTTTAAAACACCCGGTAAATAATCTGAACCGTCAAGTTCGACGATAACTCCGCTCGGTTATCCTGTAGCACGGAACGGGCCGCTTAAGCGGTTCATGTCCGGAGTCGACCTGTGGCGTGGTACAACTCCTGCGGTACGCCTACTCGCGCGGCTACTTAGGTAAATCGACCATTCGGCGATCGGACCCTATTCGCGCGGGTAGAATGCGGACTGAGTTGTGGTGAGGTTAAACCCCCTCCCGTGACTAGCTCCCGGTGTGTTCGAGAGGGTCAACGACTGAATTGTCCGTTCCGTGGGGGCGACGCGGCCGCCATTCGAGTCAAGCGGCCGTTCGCACGCCGGGCGGCCAGAATTCGTAACAATATCATCAATTGTAAACTTACCTTGTACAATGTACATGCACAACCCACATATATGCCCTTCCGATTGGGGTCAGAAGAACCTAATCCAGATATACAGTCCATTCCCTGGTAGCGATCCAGCGGGGAGTTGTGTAACACACGTCCCTCCACTCCACTTGTGCTGACCCACTGGTCGTCAGCTTGCAAGTCCAGGCAGGTGCCTGTTCGGCGAGCTGAGAAAGTTCTCCAAGTCTTTCTTTGTGCAGAGGGCACTGCCCTTTCTGTTCGGTACTTTTCCAAGTATCTTTCAGAAGCTTGGTGAGCCATTCCAAGCAACAATCTTATCCAGACACATAAAATACGCTTTATTTCGCCCCAAAACGCTTCATCTCCTGGGGTTTGTGCACATGTGCTCCGAGCATTCTTTGGCAGATTATGTCATTTCGAAAAGTGCATATTTGCTAGCAATTTTGCGGCATTGTTCACTGGTCTGAATGAGGGTCAGTAGGCAACACCGTTATTTCAGTGCCGGCCCTTTTGGTGTGAAAACTGTTTAACTGTTAATATTCCATGCCCTAGCATTTTGTTTTTTTTAATCTTTATTATTTGCCAAAACACGAAGTTTTTTGCAAGATATGTTGTCAGCTTGTATGTTTTTTTTTGTTTTTAAAAAATTTTTTTTTTTTTAATTTTTTTTTGTTTGTCTGTAATCAGTATAAAAAATTCTGCAGAGCACAGTTATCATTGGAAATTTTTGTAACTTCGCATATCAGAGGCCTATAGAGGTCCCTTTCAGCGCACAAAATTTTGAAGGTCAAGGTCACTTTGTCGCAAATCAGGGAGTCGACGAAAACCCTTTTTTTGAGTATTTTGATCGATCGTCTTCAAACTTCATGGGAATATAGTTCATGGTCTGGCGCTCAGCTGATGAATTTTGGTGGTGATTGGCCTTGACCTTCATATGCTTTTTTTTTTGTTTTGTTTGTTTTTTTGTCTGTAATCAGGTATAAATCACTCTGCAGAGCACAGTTATCATTGGAATTTTTGTAACTTCGCATATCAGAGCCTATGGAGTCCCTTTCAGCGCATTAAATTTTGAAGGTCAAGGTCAAAGGTCCAAGGTCACTTTGTCGCAAATCAGGGGAGTCGACGAAACCCTTATTTTTTGAGTAAATTTTGATCGATAGTCTTCAAACTTTCATGGGATATATAGTTCATGGTCTGGCGCTCAGCTGATTAATTTTGGTGGCGATTGCCTTGACCTTCATGGTTAGCGCCTAAGGCTCAAACATATCGTGGAGTACCTCAAATTGAACACTCGATGAGTGCTTTCTAGATATGTCAAGCTTGAGACATTATGACGTCATTTGGGTGACGTTATGAGGCAAACGCATATTTTTCATGGTTACTCTGTAGAACGATTCTCATCGGAATCTGTCGTAGGCAGATATTCCTCAAGGAGTCGCTCTGGTGGATAGCAGCTCTGTTCACCTCAGTGTGACCTTAAAGAAGTCACACGTGGTCACCTTTTGGGCAAGATACGGGTCACCCTGCGGTGACATTGTTTATTTTACTGTTACCCTGTTTGCAGTATACTCGCTGGATGGGCTGCTAGTATTTGGTGGGTTTCTCTCCTCGTGTGCACGTGTGCTTACTTGAGCAAGGTTCCTCGTCTCAAGCGCTGGTTACTTGCTGAGAAGCAAGGCTTCTGGGGGTGCTGTATAAAGGTAATGCTGTGGGAGTTGTTTAAGAAAAGATATGAGACATCAATGTGATGTTTCACCATGCAGCATTGTTTCCTCTTGTGATTAAAGTTAGATGTAGGCAGGCAGGCAAGGGGGGGGGGGGGGGTAATAATTGCTCTTGGTCTGACCAGCAAATTGTTAAACACAAAATGGGTTATTTGTAATTACAAATACGAGCCAAAGAAACCTTCTTTACGGATGGGTTAATTCTCGCAAATCTATGTCTATGGTATTATATTGTTATAAGCCATGCAAACAGTCAGGAATGATTGAATCACGTGGGTCGTCCACCGCCATGGCGCGCAGCTGGTTTGACGCCACAAACCCAGGGTTAACAGGCCCAAGTCCCGATACCTCGCCAAAG
Organism: Eptatretus atami; assembly: GCA_035128595.1. NCBI lineage: Eukaryota > Metazoa > Chordata > Myxini > Myxiniformes > Myxinidae > Eptatretus > Eptatretus atami. The sequence continues at coordinate 1,674,077 of CM068965.1, read as the reverse complement.
GGCACAAAGCAGACGAGATTTACATAGTTGCATGGTGCGCCAGTTAGATGTATAACCGAGCGGCTGTTATGATGCACCATTTGATACTTTACTGAGCACTAGTCTCTTTTACCCAAATTATGCACCTTAAAGGTTGCAATTGGTGAAAACTCAACAACTCATAGAGCAAGAATTGAGGCCAGGCAGGAGTAATTTCATGGATTGTTATTAAAATAAAAATCAACAGCAAATCGTCAATAACCAATACAAAATAAACAACAAACAATATTCCCCAAAAATTACCCACGTGATCCTCAAGCGACGTAGATTTCCTTAACGTTTCTTTATCTGAGGGTCTATTTAGGCACTTGACAAGGATTACCATACAAATAGTGATGCCGAGAGGTCGCTTTCAAACCCAGAGGAAAGTTGTGCAGCAGTCAGGATGCATAGTTTATTGGCAGCTCTCAAGTGTAAACCTCCGTAAAAACTCCTCAAGTTCAGTAATTGTGACTTCCTCAAAGCCTCTTTACTCTGGGGATTAAATGTTCACAGCTCCGATACATCCAGAGACCCAGGCGTTCTCCTTTGTCCTGCCATTCCTCCAAACAGCTCGCTCTCTCTCTCACTCTCTCTCTCTCTCTCTGCTTTTACCGTCTTTCCAATGCAGCTGTAATGGTCAGCTGCATGCCCAACATACCTCCAAATCGCTCTTTTTTCTCTTTGCAAGCATTCCCAATAAAGAAACTGCCCATGAGATCAACTGATAAGCCCCTTGCTGGGCCGTATGAGCCCTGGTGGTGACACTAACTGCAGACTTCTTCGATGCAGATTCGCCACACCTGCACATTCTCATGGCTTGAGTTGCAAAGTTCTCGTATGTGCTTTGTAAAGACATATAAACAGAGGAAAAGAACATTAAAAATGTGCAGCCAGAGGTCTGAATATTGGAGTACAAAACAGTGGGGTGGGGAAAACACAAATCTCACTGGACATATGCAAAGCTTATCTATTGCACAAATACTACGTCACGCTTCTCCAAACAAATGCGAAGAAAATAACTATCGTTCTACTAAACAAGTTTTATTAACCCTCAAAGATAATTCGCAAACAATATTCTGACTGTAATACTGGCTCCAACGGCAGGTTTCACGATATGAATCACATTTATATGGAGGAATTGGGGTTCTCCCCCAATTCTGAAGTCTCCAGGCTAATTTCCCCCCCCCTAAACATTCTTGTGTACCCCACGAGTACAACTACCAGTTTTCAATCCATTCCGTCTAGTAGGTCAGGAGTATATACAAGTCACACAACAAACAGATACTTCTCAAATGATATATGGCATGCTAAGCCAGTGTATCAATACGTATATTGGCACTAAAATACGTATGAATAATTATCATGCTTTTTTATTGTTATTCCGATATGACCAGCAGACATCCGATTTGGTTCAAAAATAACAATTTTGATTCCTGAGCCGTGATCATATAAATGTTGTTGAAGAACCTTTTCCTGCAGGACATCCTATCGATGCAGGTGTACAACATTGTGGATAGTACCGCTTTGAATTCCACAATAAAGCTGTTGCATTCTAATTGTTCAAGCATGGCAGAAAAAAGGTCGAGAACAAACCACCATTCATAACAATCTAACGGAAAACCATTGCTTCGCTGAAACATTATTGACCGTCATGGATCCACGCGATTGGCAGTCAGATAACTCGTCGTGAAAGTTGAGGGTGATACTGATTCTGTTTGAAACTATTTTTGCCTCACTAGGAGTCCACTTGCCATGTGTTGAGAAATGCTGATTCCTAGATAAAGAACTTCAGTGGTGGAATAGCCTTGGTGGGAATTGAGATTTGTAGCTCTTTGTTACCAGAGGCCATTTTGAGGAAAATTGACAATTTATTTTATTAACACATATGAAGCACGATACTGTAATATTGAATCCATTTCTGGTGTCTTGCGCAGGATTGGTTTTTAACCTTTTATAAATGCTCAAAGTGAATAGAACATTAAAAGGTGTTTGATTCGTCATATAATTGACGTCTTCTAAGCTGAATCAGTAAAACGCATTCTGGGCTCCAAAATCGCCTGCCCGACCATCCCGTGGCAACAACAAATCTTTTCGATCGTGAAACTATTCTCCGTGGTAACGATCGTGGCAGATAACCATGTCTATTTTTTTCAAAGTTAATGTTTTATATAAGTGGTCATACTAACTTGAAAGGGGTACAATTGTGATTAAAAAAAATCCAGAAATGGATTTTCACTCTTTTTGGAAATGAACTCCCACTGAATCCTTGCCTGGTCTCTATAAAGGGAAGCCGCTCAACACGAAGCAGCAAAGACTACGAAATCCTCTAGTTTATGCACGAGATAGAGCCTGAAGCAGAGCAAGTAAGACGGGAATAGAAGATACAGTGATGTACCTGTCAATATGATTTGACCAACTTAAACAAGGAACATTGGGTCTTCGTTGAGATTATTTGACATCTCCAAGTTGCCCACATCCCGAAGGGCTATGCAGTCTTTGATGGCCAAGAACATTTGAAATCTCTGAGCACTTTGGCAGCTGTTTCTGTGACTGGTTCAGATGACTCCTGACGGTCCGCTGCACTGCCTCCTGTGAAAGGGGGTTTTTGGCACGAACCGGGTGAAAAACCCGCTCATGGAACCTGTTTTCCAAACATGATTACTTTGAATGATCTAATGCAAGGATCTCATCAGATGATTGTGTCAGTGAATCAATATTCACTGGATACTGGCTTGTGGAATATTGTTTTTCTTAATCAAAGGTACCAGGCAATCTGGACCAACAAGACCGCCAAGTAAGGCAACATAACTCCAAACAAGGGCGAGCAGGCGCAGCAGCCCACCTACTGTAAGTGCTAACAGGATCAGGCGGATGAATCTCCATATTCTGAGTCACAAAGAAGGTCCCAGTGGATTGAAAACTTCAGTGATGGAAATGATGATGTCATTGTTTCATCTGGTTCTTGATTCAGAGTGACTTTCTGATCATACTTAAGGCAAAAAGACTGATCTGCAGTGAATATGGGAACACTTAACAAGACTTTTGTACTTAAGAGAAATAAAATGTTGTCATCGGTACCTATTCACCAATGCCTCAGTAAACAAGTACTGTTCATGGGTTTTTTTTTTTCTTGCGTTATGACAAAATTACAGCTCACAGTAATAGTCTGAGTTGGTCAGCCAAAGTCACAGCACTGTCTTGGGTGGATGCCCTAAATCCTTCACAAATTTCTGTAGGTGAAGCTCTTCATCAGTGTGATGAATAGTCTGATCTGGGTGACCACAGTCACGGTTCTGGCCTGTCTTTGAAATTCCTATTTATGAGGTGGTGTGATGTCTTTGCATGGACAATACAATCCTGGTTGAGCCACAGACAACTGTTTCCGGGGAAATCGAAACCTGGAGGCTATTCTGTTTGGATTCACTTCACCAGTTCTTTGTTTGCAATGTTGTTGTCCTGTTCAGAGAAATCGTGCTCGTTGTCATTTGTGTTAAAAACCCGCCCCTGCATACCAAACATTTGCAGACCCAGAAAGGTTTGGCGAAAAATACCGTATAAAAAACAGACAGGTGTACATACATAAAAATGTATGTAATAAAGTAAAACAGGGTAAAATATAACATGGCTGTGAAAAGTCAAAGTGAATTTTGGATGGCAGGCATGTGTTGCCAAGGTCTTTGATTCAAAGCAAAACTTTCTGAAATTACAATATCAGTGATGAGCCAACGTATAATTGCAGAAGCAGCTCAATATGAGTTCACTTAAAGTGTGTGCTTGAAAACAGTCAATATGACCTCATAGCGGCTGTAGGAAATCCCATCCGCAATTGTTACAAAGCATTCGCAAGAAAGTCCCAACTCGTCAAAAGTCAAAACTTTTAATCTCCCAACAGACATTTTTATTTTAGTTTAAGTAAAGGACCTTGAGAATCAGCTCAACAAGATCCTGTTTTGGGGCCCAGTGAAATGTGGGAAGGGACTGTAATACTTGCTGAAGTGGGGGATTGCATTGCCTCATGTTTTTTATCCCAAACCAAAGGGGAACATTAGGAGAAATTCCAACGACGTGTGGACCAATGTTGATTTTAACTCTTTTTCCAATAAAGAGGTTCAAATCGATTGAACCCTGGATAACAGCCACTACGAGTTTCAGAAAAAGTTTTTTGCACGAGCACAAAACCGCTACAACACTGGGAGCTTCGAGACAAAGAGGTGACAATTCCAGTCCTACAAGCCCATGATGATCTATTTCTTAGAAATCTGCATGTGGTAACTCAAACGTAGAATTTGATATGGAGGGAGTCCTGTCTACAAATGAGTTGTTATTGAAAGATGAGCATGCTTGTGTGCTAGATGGTTTTTGTTCATTGCTTCTTGTGGACACAATCTCTTCAACACTCGCTATGAACAATCAGGAGGAACATAGCAGACGTATACGATTCATACTAAGGTCAGATTACTAAAAGCTATTCCACAAGACAGTCCTTATAATACAAATTGCAGACCTTGTACTCTTAAGTATTGGGCCTGGTTGTACTTTTCACCAAAGTTACATGATCATGGTAGCTTGTATAACTCTTCCCATTGTGTTGTACAGTCAGCCTATGATAATCAGCAGATTGATGCAGCAGCAGGTAACACTCTCAATCAATGGACCCGAGTACAGAACAAATAATCGTGCCTGGGTGATTTGTTGTTTTACAATGGGACAAGTGCATTGACATAATTGATAAGTCGTCTGAAGGTAGCTATATATTGTGAATGTTTGGTAGTATGACAATGCAAGATCTGCCCTGAACCCTTGTGGCCATGATGCCCATCTGGAGTAGTGTAGAAGCTAACTACTCTCAATCAAGGACAGTAGTAGCTTCGCACCTTTGACATTCTTCTTTGCTTTTTTTTTGTCTTCAGCTTCGGTGATCGGACTCGATTACACATCCTGTGTCCTCTCTGCCTGCGTTGCTCTTGCCTCTACGTGCGCTCATCAAAGTGAAACTTGTAAAACTTTCTTGAAAGAACATTGTAACAGTGGATATTTGATGCATTGTGGAACATTTTCTCGCTTGAGGATGTTGACAATTCAGAGGTGAATGGGAAAAAAGGGAATAATTCCTATCCAGGCTGTTTCTGGTATTGAATATGCAACGATGCTCGTCTCTGAAGGCTCAATGGTATTTATTGGTCTGTATCGACTTGTAAGATAAACATGTATCTTAAAACCAGTTTATAAGAGCATGTTACCCCAGTGCGAAATGAGGCACACTGTAATTTCAAGCATTTGCCCCTTTTTTTATTTATTTTTATTTTAGAACAAAAAAACATACGGCTTGGTTTTCCACAGCAGTAAATTCCTCTATCAACTTTAATATTATATAATCTTTTTTTTTTTTCTGCTCTTCACTTTATGTACTCATTCTGTATTCCAAATTTGTTTTTAAAGCTACCAACAATCTCACTTGATCCAATACAACTCGTGCTGGAAACACTAACTTTTAATTTTATCGAGGCAACTGAATCAGTGTCTTCAATACATCTTTGATCCTTTGAAAATATCTTGATAATGCTCAAATAATATTGTAATGGTAGCATTCAGCTTGTCGCTGCTGTTGGGTGCAGGCTATTGATGTATCAATATATCCAGTAATCTCAACCCTGCTTAATGAATAATTTGATAGATATTGGAAAAAAGGACAGTGTTACTGTAATAAAGCCAGTCCTGCCTTCATTGTGAGAATCTCAAGTGGAGGAGTGCATTTGCTTGGTCATGTTCTCTTTTTTTTTTTCTTTTTTTTTCTTTAAAACCGTTGGAGAAAACAACAACTTTGTTTCTGTTACTTTGCAAAGTAAATGTTGCAGTCAATTTAAAATTGCTAAAACGGAATGAGTTTTTTGATTCTTCAGCTGTTGAACCTGCAAGTGTTTATTCTGCATAATTTGCTAGCACCTTGCATTTGCATTTTTATTAGCTTTATATTTAGGGGAACCTCACTTTGAAAAATGCAGATAGTAGACCATTCCATATTATGTACGGAGATTGGGAGGGTGAAAACAGCGTATTGAGGAAGGGGGAAGGGAGGTTCACAGAATGGGGACATTTGAGATGGAAGCAGTGTTTGGAAGGGGGGCATTCCCCACGTCAAGTGTACACACCCTCCCGACACTAATACCTCATTTTCTCCCCATATGTGGTCATTATTACTTGGGTGAAAAAACTCAAAATACCAATTTTTTTTTCATAAAAGACTGTGGGCCCATTGGGCCCATTTTAGGGGCCCCAAATTTGGGCGCCACCGGCTGCCCCACAATCTTCCAGAGGCCATATCACAGGTTTGTAAGTGGCCGATTTGGCTGATCTGGTATCAATAATGCTCGTAAGAGCGAGATCTTTCGAATCGCGTAAAAAGTAAAATCACTCCGAATGAGTATTCAAAAAGTTATAGTTTGGGGGCGCCCCTTTTGGACCTTGGGCCCCGCTCCCCAGCTCAAACTGAATGGTCCCGGATTTTTTTCGTGTGAGACCTACCCCTTCATATACTCCAAGACACCTCAGCATAATGAAAATGGGATCTCAATGGGTTCAAGTGTGAATGATGGTTTATTGTCGGGGACTATCGGGTGCTGGACACACAAATAATGCCACAAAACATATAATAAGCAGCAATTATTTGGACACAAGATTTCCAATACACTATATCAGTTATATTGTACATAATTTTCCACATGCATGTGCCATGTTATGAAACATTGTAAGTAATTGCTTCCATTAAAAAATAATGATGTACCAATAAATTGTGGAGAAATTTTCGCAATGTGTTTTGTGATATATATATATATATTATATATATATATATATATATATTATTATTAAAGGTGGATGGGATTGATTTGAGGAAACACAAGACTGAAGACTACCAACTGGTGTGGCATATTAACTTGAGGACAATTTGATATGGCATGATAAGTTAATTGTGGCAAATTATCTTCAAGTATTATTTTGTTGTTGTGATTTGTAAGACACTGGCTGTATAGTTAGACAAAACTAGAACTGCACTCGGGAAGCACATACATATAACCAGGCTGAACTGTTTATGTTTTGTATTCCACTGTGAGGCCAGATCTGATTCTGGACCTGAACCCTAAAATCTAATTGCTTGTTCTTGTCACCTACCAACCATCTACCATGTTTTGTCCATAACCCATCCAACTTTTGAAATATCGTGCTATATTTTTTGGCACTTTCTCTCAATGGTAAAACTTTTTATTTCTCGACATGTGGATCTCAACGCAAAAATCGAATTGATTAGTCCTCATCACACACCCCAACCTGTCCACTAAGATTCGTGCTTAATTCGTCCACCCACTTGAATCACTATCATGGAGTGTTCAATCG
>CM068965.1:1632365-1648715 GCA_035128595.1 Eptatretus atami | reverse complement strand
GTCAGTCAGGCAGTATTCCACACAGTCAGTCAGTCAGGCGGTGTGCCCGAGTCAGACGGATCGGTTTTCCCCATCCCCATCACACCCATTGATGACGAGTTACCCGTCGTCGTCTCCACCTCCATCACGCTCGCCGCCATTGCTGACAATCATAAATAATTGCAGTTCCGTTTGGTGTTTAATACAAAGACTAAGGAGATGATGTAATAACGGTTTGTTCGGGCCCAGTTCGGGCCCAGTACGTTCTGACCACATGAACCTAAGGGATTTGTCCATTTGAGATATTTTGGGGTTTTTTTGTTTACAAACCTAAACGTTTATTAAAACAGGAATAAAACACAAAATAATAAAATGAATGACTAAAACATTATTGGTAAATGAGTATTTTAAATAAATTCACAATGTGAGGATTCTCCAGAACGCGAACAGTTACACCGCACATGGCGAACCGCCGGCGGCACCGCACAACAACCTGCGCCGGTCATTCGGAGCGTTTCAATTAAAAATAAATTAAATTGAGGAACTTATTTAACCTTAAAAAAATGGGAGATTGTCCTGTCAAACAAAGCTCAGTCTGACGATTCTCTTCCTGTATTTACTGGGTTTATTTACTGGGTTTTAATACGGAAAGTGTAGTTTACGTGTCCCTATTCACAATGTCTTAAACTTGTAATGTGTTCAACAGGCAGAGATGAAGAGTGTGAAGTGGGTCCAAGAGGTTTAATCCAGGAACGGGCACCGCAAGGGACACATGGGCGGGTCACATGACTCTCCTTAACCACGCCCCTCATGTACCCATGTATGTGACGTCACAATCACTTCTCCAACTGGTGTTTGTTTGTTTGTTTGTCTCGGTCCTCCTCCTACAGTTCTGGACCAATCACATCCAGACTTGCTACATAGGATCAGCAAGACCCCAATTATGTCTCGGGGTGTTTTATCTTTACGGGTTTAGGGAGGTGGGGGGGCACAATTTTCTATGTAAATGTGTATCGTGTAACGCCCCTCAGCGTGAGAGAGGGTATTACAAGTTCCACCAATTAAAATACAGTATTCCTGTCCTCACGTTCCCCAGTACAGTGAGGTGGTTTGAATTACTGGTGGGACCGTGTTTCCCCATTGTCTCAGGTCGCTCACCTCAATTTGAATTTTCATTTATTTATTTAAATTTTCCTTCATGGATGTTGTCCGCCGATTCTGTAATTGTTTTCCCCTCGGTACTGGCTTCGATGTCCGTCGGCACGCAAAATCTCAGCTTTCTACATCACCTGGAAGGCAGTGATCTCAAATATCAGTCAGTGAGTCTGTGCTTAGAAAGAGCTTGATGTTTGAGATAAGCAGCAGGAATGTTTGTTTTTGCTTCATGCTCGTAACCTGGGTTATTTACTTTTCCTATACACAGCTGTCAGTTGCCTATACACCACCCAAATAAAGGTATGTATCAGAAGAACCTGTGGCATGTTTGGGACAAGATCGCCCATTGAGCAGGTACTCTGCTAGTTAGCATAACTACTGCTATATCTAATCTCCCCCCTCCTTTTTTTAACAAATCAAGATGCTTACGAATGAGAGCTGACTTAAGGGCTAGTGGTGGGCTGTCCTTGAAACTGCTGTGGGTTTCTCAATAAGGGGTACAGGGTTCCGGAAGGAGTTCAGGTACATTGAAGGGTGAAAAGTTTTCATGAGGAAACACCTGAGGTTCAAACGCAGGTGGTGTTAATACAGGAGTGGGTGATAAAGGAACTTGAGCCGGTTCAATGTTTGGCTCCTCATGACGTAACCTGAGTTTGTGAACATGTTTACACATACTGTACATCTAGACTGATGCCAGATAACCACTTGGTTCCACATCCGGAGTTCACCACGTGAACAGGATCGTCGATCTGGAAGTTGTGGTGTACAGATGTTTGGTCGTGATTACGTTTCTGTTGATACTTGTTATCCTCGACCTGGACCATTAGGTCCAGGTACACTAATGATAACCGTGTTGTTAATTCATGACCCATCAGAAGCTCGGCAGGTGAGTGACCGGTGGTTTGATGTGGTCTGGTGCGGTAGTTGAGCCAAACACGAGCTAGACGAATGAATGAGCCTTCCTTGACGTGGCTTAGACCATTCTTGATGATCTGAACAGCACGTTCGGCTTGACATTACTGCGGTTTGTAGGGGCAGATGTGTTGTGCTTAATGCCATTAATTTTACAAAAGTTCTGAAACTCTGAACTCGTAAATGACGATCCGTGTTTTTTATTTTTTTAAACACTGTCGAGGCTCGTTATAGAGCTAACTCACAAAACGTAGAACAAGTGGAGGAGGAGACAAGAGGGTGGGGGGTGGGGAAGGAAAAAACAGTGGGGAACAGAGAACAGAGATGTAAGGAGTGGGTGATTTAAAACCTCGCCTCCAAAACCAATTGCCAAGTGGAATCCTCCATCGTGCAAAGCTTTCCTCAGCCCACCTGAGCTCCTGACCACTTACAAAGCTTTCGTCTGCAGCCTGATGGAGTACTGCTCTCCCCTCTGGGCTGGTGCCCTGCCTCCCACCTTTCTCGGCTTCACGCTGTGAATCAAGGCATTCGGATCATTGGTATCTCCTGCGATGAAGGCTGAGTCTTTGGGTTTCTCACTCTCTCACCGCAGGTAGGTCCGGTGGTCTTTCTGTCTTCTACCGTCTCCTCTCCGGTCTCGCCCCCCCCCCCCCTGCTCTCTCTGAGATTTATCCCCACCACATTTCCGCAGGGCGCTCAAGGTCCCGCAACAACCCCCTTCTGGTAAAACTACCAAAATCACGAATCACTCCTCACCTTCACTCTTTCATTCCTCTTTTTCCCGCCTTTGGAATAAACTCCCTCACTCTATTCAATCCCATTCTTCCCTCCAGGCCTTCAAAACAGCTGTTCACCACCACCTCGTATCCTCCCCCATCCAAATCCTTGATCTTTTCTACCCCCGTTAATCCACCCAAACCCACCTCCTTCAAATTCCCTGCTTTCCTTCCTGAAAGATCCTGTTATGTCCATCTTGTACCCCGTTTCCCACCCCGTCCCTCTCCCTTCCACAGATCTCCTCATGTCTCTGTCCCCACAGTTTTGTCCTTCCCTCCCCGCCCCTTTTGCTCATGCCCCCTTGCTGTCCGTTGTGTGTTAGCTCTCATACAAGCCTCGACAAGGTATACAAAAAAATAAAAAAAGATCCATGGAAGGGAGAGGGTGAGACGGGTACACGGAGTAAACAAGATCGACACAACGGGACTTTCAGGAAGGAAAGCAGGGAATTTGAAGGTGTGTCGTTTGGGGTGGATTAACGGGGGTCGAAAAAAATATGGTTTTGGATGGGCAAAGATAAGAGATGGTGGTGAACAGCTGTTTTGAAGCCTGGAGGAAGAATGGGATTGAATAGAGTGAGGGAGTTTTACAAGGCGGGAAAAAAGAGGAATGAAAGAGTGAAGGTGAGGAATGATTCGTGATTTTGTAGTTTTACCAGAAGGGGTTGTTGCGGGACCTTGAGCGCCCTGCGGAAATGTGTGGGGATAAATCTCAGAGAGAGCAGGGGGGGGCGAGACCGGAGAGGAGATGGTAGAAGACAGAAAGACCACCGACCTGCCTGCGGTGAGAGTGAGAAACCCAACGACTCAGCCTCATCACGGAGGATACCAATGATCCTACAGGCTTGGTTTCCACAGCGTGAAGCCGAGAAAGTGGGAGGCAGGAGCACCAGCCAGAAGGAGAGCAGCACTCCACCAGGCTGCAGACGAAAGCTTTGTATGTGGACAGGAGCTCAGGTGGCCAAGGAAGGACTCTGCATGATGGAGGATTCCCAGTCGGCGACTGGCTTTGGAGGCCAGGTTGGAAATGTGGCTTTCCAGGAAGATCATGGCAGATAGTGAGACCCAGAAGCTTTAATGAAAGGACTTCTTCCAGAGGATTGTTGAGAAAGTAGATGGGGGGGGGGGGGTTCTAAACGGTCCTTTCGGAGAGACATAGTGAGAAAGTGAGATTTATCAGGATTGAAAGACATGATCCACGTGTTGGACTGGTTGGTGATTTTACACAGATCTGCAGTGAGCAAAGAAGCTGCTGCTTGCCGTCTGAGGGATGACCGATGGTACTGCAGAGGGTGGAGTCATCAGCAAAGAGATAAAGAGGATTTCCGAGAGTCGGAGAGATCATTGATGAAAACAAGAAAAAGAACAGGGCCCAGACGCTGCCTTGAGGAACTCCAGCCTGGACAGGAAGAGGGATGAGAGACTCCATTTAGGGCCACACGTTGACTGCGACAGGAGAGGAAGTCTGTGAGCCATGAGTGGAGATGGCCTTGGATACCATGGAAGAGAGTTTGGTGAGCAGGGCAGGGTGCCAGACCGTGTCAAAAGCACGTGATATGTCTAGGGATATGGCTCTGATTTATGTCTGGCATCGAGTACCTCCATCCATTGTTGGAGAGCAGAAGCAGCATATCCAGGGTATGTGACCTGGTCTGAATCCACATTGAGATCGTAAATCAGGCCATTGGAGAAGGGAAGGATTTAATGTCTGAAACGATGATGGATTCCATAACCTTGCTGATGATTGGAGAAGGCTGATTGGTCTGTAGTTGCAGGGATATGTTTTTGCACCTTTTTATGCAGAGTGGTCATGTTTGCTGATTTCCAGCAGATGGCAGATGGCCTTGAGCAAATTAGAGGTGACTAGAACAGAGAGAGGGTGACAAGAGCAGAGGAGCAGGTTTTTAGATCCTCTTGGAGGATCTCTAAGTCTTACACGTTGTTGTTCTTGTAGACTTTTTTGTTTCACAGCCTCCAGTTTTCATCGAAACTTCCTGAAACTTGGCATATATATGTAAAAATCCTGCGCAGACAGTAACCATCTCCGATTTAGAAAATTCCTCCTAGAAAAAAAAGTTATGACGTCAAAATATCTCCGCTAATGGAAATCGCCTAAAAAATTATCGCCGAAACTAGGCAAGCTTTGAATTCTGTTTGCGGGAATCGAACAGGGCATTAGCAGAGATGAATTACCGCACATATGATACATCACTATCGTCATATCAATTTTATGACGTCATTCCTATTTTTTGACATTTTTGTTTCACACCCAGAGTTTTCATCGGATCTTCGTGAAACTGCCATGTATATGCAGAAAGCCCACGCGCAGGCAGTAACCATCTCCGATTTTGGAAATTCTTCCTAGAAAAAAAAGTTCACGTCATAATATCGCCATAATGGAAATCGCCTATTCCATTATCTCCGAAACTAGGCAAGCTGTTTGAATTTTGTTTGCGGGAATCAAGCCGGGCATTAGCACAGATAATTTATCGCAAACCTGATACATCACAATGACTCATATTCGTTTTTATGACGTCATCATTAAGAGGACGAGGATTTAGCTCATTCGAGCTTGTTATGACACGTGGCTGATGCTGTCTGGACCGGTTGCAGAATCTGAGCTCGAGGGTTTGACAGCAAGCTCTTCACCTTGTCAGGAGAAAAGGACACAAGAGTCCAGGGACAGTTGAGTGCGACTGGGTAAGGTGGGTACAGAAAGCGATGGGTTTCGGACGCAAGATTTTGAAGCAAACACTGAGTTTATGCATTCAGCTTTTCACCTGCAGTGTCAGCTGTGCGGCCATTTGAGGAAAGGAGCGGATGGAGGGGGAACATACACCAGAAGCGGACTTAACTCGACACCACCAGGATTTGGAGGAGGGAGACAGGTTTGAGAGTTCAGACTTGACATTAGAAAGATGTTGTTTTCAGGCTCTCCTGAGGGTAGACACACACACTTGTTCTGAGCTTTGTGGAAGGAACTGAGATTGCCTTCAGTTGGATTAGCCTTCCATGAGGCGAAGGCAAGTTGTTTCAGGACAAAATGCTTCTGCATAGAATAATGGTGAAGATGGAAGCAAAATAATGTCTGAAATCCATTTTATTCCGGTCATACTATAAATACCACCCAGAGATAAACACCGCCCGGACATGTCCAGAGATAAACACCGTCCGGAGACAAACACCTCCAGGATACGTCCAAAGACAACGTCTGGAGACAAACACCACCCAGACACATCCGGAGATAAATACCATCCGGAGACAAACACCACCCAGACATGGACAAGTCCAATGACAAACACCACCTGGACACATCCGGAGACAAATGAACACCACCCGAACAGGTCCGGAAACAAACAAACACCGCCCGGAGATAAACAACGCCTGGACACAAATGTGGTGGAATTACTCGAACCTCCAGTGGAGTCGAATGTCACACCAGTAACTCCAGTGCAAGTTGAACCATTTATTCACATGTGCACGGGAAAGAAAACGAATGCGCAAAGACACGCCAAGATGTGTCCCTGCGTACCTCCTTCTCTTCGAGTTCTGTCCACAAGCCGAGCTTTTTATAGCAAAATTATTTGCATAGAAAGGGGGAAAGAGGGGGCATGAGTCGGACAATGAACAGTACATGTTATATCACTCAATGTTCCTCAGTCTCTTAATTAGCATAACACCATGTATGGTTTGTGTGCGAGCATGGGAACACTGGTCATCATGTGCAAGCATGGGAATTAATCTCCCACTTAATTGTGGTCTGATTGCAAACAAGCAGTTCGATTCACAGGACAATGGGCTCCCTCAATCGTGCAGGCAAATGTGTGGGCTGCTTCCTTTCTTCAAGGACGTGATGCAAAAAACCCACTTTCATTTGCTTTCACTCTGGGTTAGATTATTTACCCATGATCCTTCTTAGTCAACAACTCCATATATGGTGACAAAATGACTTTAGTTAATTACAATGCTTTGCAATAGACTTTATACCTTTACAAGCATAAATATGTTGTTAGCTATTAGTTTAAATAGCAATAAGAATACAGAGCTGTATCATTTATGTCCTTGTGGACCAAATATGCATGTCCATGGGGCTCATGTTTGTAATTACACAAGCTTCAATCAAGTCAATTAATTCTCATACATGGGTATAATGAATACCGAATCACAGATACACACTCACATAATGAATGTAATAATCATGTTTCTAATAAGCTTTTAAATCAATCATTGTCTATCATCGAGGTTTTCCCGAACACACACACACATATATATATATATATATATATATATATATATATATATATAGTGAGTCAGAAGTAGCGCCCGATTTCTGTCAGTTGATTGTTTGTTTGCCATTTGTATTACAGTGTACAAGAAGGTAGAAATAAATGAATGACATGTTTATCTAACCATTTATTCAAGAAAAAATTATTACGGAAATGTACCAAGCTGTTTTACTTGCAATTTTCAAAGTGCCCTCCCTCGTGATCGATGCACAATTGCAGCCGAGCAGGCACAGAGCGGCACACACATCTGCAGAGTTCGATATCAATTTCCTCAAACTTTGCAGTGATTTGAGCCTTCAATTCCTGAATGATACGAGGCTTTTCACGAAAAACAAGGTCTTTCATGAGCCCCCAACGAAAGAAATCTGGAGGTGTAAGGTCTGGGGAGCATGCCGGCCACTCGATCGGACCGCGGCGGCCGATCCAATCACTTCTGGAAATTTTCATCAAGCCACTGACGAACATAACGTCCATAATGAGGTGGAGCTCATCATGTGGAAATAATTCTGATCTTGTACCCTGGCCAAAAGAAGGTTTGCAGCATATCCAGGTAAATTTCTGCAGTGACAGATCCCTCAAAGAAAAAGGGTCCAATTATCCCTAATGGATATGGCTGCCCAAACTGTCACTCCAGGTAAATTTACCTCCTTCTCAACTGTCACTCTTTGGTTATTCGCAGCCCAGTAGACACAATTGTGTCTGTTAATTGTGCCATTAAGCTCAATTTGGTGCAAATTCAGTAACTTTCCCAAACTCGCAGCAATAACCTGCAAAACAAAATCAAAAATAAATATACGAAAATTAATAATCTGCAAGACAATTATAACAACATGACTTCCCAGAAAGAATCTGAGAGCCAAAAAAACAGAAATCGGGCGCTACTTTTGACTCACCCTGTATATAAAAAGCTTTTATTTGCAAATTTTAATCAAGTATTGTTGCGGGCCGGGTATCGCGACGAGCACGACCGCTAGGTGGAGCATAGGGTCGACTCCACCGAACACCGGGAATTCAGATCGTTACCCTCGGACAACTCTGAGGGTACGGGTCCCTTACAGGACTCTGAATCGTCAATAAATCAACCACGTGGTACAGGGTTATTTGCCAAACTTCAAAATACCTAGAGGCCCAAGTGGCGAACTACCGAGTATTCACACCCTCGACGGAACTCGAACGGGACGAGTCGTTTCGTGCTCGCCCGTGCGTAACCCGAGCGGATGGTTACCGAGGTCCCATCGGTCCAAATGCACACACTACGGAAACAACGGCCTTCTTAAATTCCCCAACACGCACCGTGTTAAACCAATGAAGAAAACACAGAAACGAGCTGATACATTTAACAGGGATTTATTTACAATAGGGAAAGGGGAGACACAGAGCAGAAATTACACCGAATATAGTCATGCAATGTACAAAGAGCAAGCACTTAACAATTTCTACTTACAGACGGGCCCACAGACAGACACACGCACAAAGAAATGGACCCCAATGGTCTTTATTGAAGGCCTCCAGCTCGAGGACAGGTGAGCTAGAGACCGAGACTGCGCGTGGACCTGTCCACCTCGTGTGGTCTTCGACGATCTGGCTCGGCGGGACTCGAACCCGCAGCAACGATGCCACCCCAAGCACCAGGGATGGAGGAAAAGCGTCAGACGCCAGGTGGACGAGACGAGAGACGACCCGAGCACTGCCAAGCCGACCAGACCAGACGAGTCGATCTCCGGCACCTCAAACCCAATCGCTACCAAGCCGACCAGACCAGACGAGTCGATTCCGGCACCTCAAACCCGATCGCCCCACCCGAACGCTGTTTCCAAGGCCTGGCGTTCCTTATATTTCATTTCTCCTGCGGGGGGGTGTCGTGGGAAAGTTCGCCGTCTGAGACCTCTCACCTCCCATTGGTCCGGGGATCGTGGGAAGTCGGTGTCCGAGACGTCTCGCCTCTCATTGGTCGTGGGGAACATTCCATCTCTCTGGGGCGGAGTCGGAGCTCTGGTGGCCGAGGAACTCCGCCCATGTACGTGCTGACACGCACATGTTTAGTGGTGCCGATGGATGATGGTAGGACGAAAAAACGAAGGAGATGTTGTTGTTGTAGTAATTGATGTAACAAAGGTCTAACTTTAAAATAATTCACAGCGCACAATACAATTATTCACCCATTAACAAAGGGGAAGGAACCCTGACTAGAAACACAGACTTATCGATATAACTGTTCTATAGGGACCCTGGCTGTTGTGTGCGATGGGTTCCAGATTCGTTAAGTTATTAGGTTTAATTGGGCCACAGCCAAACGAAAAAATTACAGAGCTAATATTTTAAAATAAATTTTCCACCACACAACAACCATCCGAACACATCTGGAAACAAACACCATCCAGACATAATCACCACTTGAACACATCCGAAGACAGACAGACAGAGAGAGAGGTGTGGGAGGGTGCTCGGTGGAGAGAGGATGGACAAAGGGAGAGAGGGGGTGGGGAGTTCGCAGAGAGAATTGTTTTATGAACACAACACAACACAACACAACACACACACACTGTATTAGTGGTTGACTGATATCGGCAATTTTTTGGGACTCAGCAGCTTGGAGTCAGTGTGATTACCGACTACACGACAGTACGTACTGTATACAACCGAAAAACCTTGAGTAGCTTTCACCATTGTTTTGAGGGAATTTCAAAAATAAATTTTTTAAAACACTTGCATTATGTACGTCTTAAGAGCATGTGCAGAAACATCAACCTGGATAAACAGCTGCGTGTGACGGGTGGAAAAAAAAATTTGGCTTGGTAATTTATAAAATACGTTAAACAGCTCGGAAATCGGGTGTTAAAAAATTTATTTTGCTTTGAAACTCACAAAGAGAACCATTGAACCTTTGTAAAGAACACGCGGTTCATATAAATATGCAATTCCTTCAGAAACAGTCCGAGGGCAAAGGAAAACGTGATCACTCGTCCCTGCTTGAGGTTGAAAGTGAAAACTCCACCACCCATCATTATCATAAGATACGGGATAAAACTTTGCCACCACTGCACCTGTAACAGGCATGGCATTCCACACACCTGTGGAGAGTCCATACAGATTCAAATCAACCCACGTGTAACACGTCAGTGTGTGCTGTATACGTACCTCTACCTTGTAGTAACTGTCGACTGTATCCTGATCAGGACATGAACTGTACTGTACAGCTCGGTAAGTGGCTTAAGCACTCAAACGCTCCAACGGAACGCCTGGCTTGGCAAGCGATTACCAATTGCGTCGACACAACGATGCACCCAGAAACACCCGTGCAATGTCCGAATCGCACAATGAACACTTTTTCTGGAGTCGGAACTGCTGATACTTTCATATCTGGAGCTGACATTTTGTAATTCTGGTTAGTTTAAGAGATTCTCGAGGTTATAGCATGTGAGCAAAGAAATAAAGCCACGAACGCTGCCGTCTTCAGGCATTTATAAGCATTGCAATATACCCAGTGATTCATAGCTGTGATGAACAGGCATTCGATAATATGAGTGAAGAAAGTGAAAAAAAAAACCTTATCGTTAAGAAATTGGTGCGGCCTGTTCCAAGTCAAAGCATGGTTGAGCAGGCCAAAAAACATGGCGGCTTCAGACCCCTAAGTTCAGACCCAGCGAGGTTACCAGGAAATGCCATAAAACCCCAGGGAGCGAGATGGCCGAGGATTGCCTGATTAAGGATATAATTAATAAGGCTGTTAATTATCTTTAAAAGGTGTTTTAATTAACCCAAACACCCAATTTTCACTCTTGCACTCCCTTGGAGTTTTCTTAGTATGTATGCAAAGGTTCAGGCTGCGATGTTTTATGGTTTTGGAGTTATGGAGGAGACACACTGACACACACACACACACACACACACACACACACACACACACACACACACACACACAACCACACAAACCCTATTATTAGTATAGATTGTATAAACAATGGATTATTTAATCAATCATATATTATATTATTGTACAAACAATGGATTATTTAATCACTCATATATATATATGATTGTACAAACAATGGATAATTTAATCAATCTTATATTATTTTTGTACAAACAATGGATAATTTAACAATCATATATTATATTATTGTACAAACAATGGATAATTTAATCACTCATATGTTATATTATTGTACAAACAATGGATTTTAAAAGTGCTAGATCAATGCTCACAGAGAGAGTCATGAAGGTTTTTGAATTTTCTCATCACAATCGTGTATAAAGGTCAAAGCACTGATCTTGAGTCCATTTGGACATAATCTTGGTAAGGGGTCCAGGGACCGTCGTTTCATTGTAACAGACATCACCTGTCTGAATACACCCCTCCTGTCCACTCCATGCAGCAATGATGACCGAGGGAACATGAAGAAAATCTGAAATAAGCACCAGACAGTCTTCTGGTGCTGAGATGGCAAAGGTTAGAGATCATAATCAGTTCAGTAGGGATGCAAACTGTTGATAATCCTGAGAAGTTTCCTCTAAACCTGCCAGGGCAAACGTCACTGGGCAATCGAGCGACACGCAGGGTGGTTGCCATTCCGCCAACACCGAACAACTCCGACACAACTGCACACGGACACATTCGCAGGGGTAGACAGACTCAGGAAGGAGAGCGTTTTGGTTTGGGAAGTGGAGGGATGATCAGTTGATGATAATAATGGAAATGAAGGATGCTGTTCGGTGCAGGGTGGTGTGGTTGCAGATATGAAATGCCTTATCAAAACAAAATACCTGCAATAGATGATGGTACTTTCTTTCTCGTTTCGTGCTTCTCCATAAGTACTGCGGCCACGCGTTGAGGCGTCGTGTAACATGAGGAGCACAGGCCATAGAAGCAGTTTCACCACACACTGCACATCGTGTTGTACGAAGTAATGCACGATGGTGGACTTGCTTCCTTCATCCATACTCCTCGGGCGGCATGGCACTCGCATCACCTGCCAACCATGCATCACAGGAGTGAGTTGAAGATCGTGAGGAGAGGATGGATGGTGCTGTCGTAGTGACTATAGAAATGAGGAAAAGAAAAGAAGAAAAAAAAGTGACAAAGAGGGAAATAGAACAAGAGAGTAAAAGTGTGCATCCCCACCCGTGGTAGAACTTGGTACCAGCTGAACACATCGACACCGATGAGAGAGAGGACTCGCTGCAAGGCAGGGAGCAGCTGCTTGCGGACGTAGTACTGCACGTTCGCACCAAATTCGAACTGTTCAACACTTCCAGAGGACGCTCTAACCAGCTTGATGAGGGTAGGCCCGGAGGTCCGTTCACGATCACGTACGGCACCCTTCTCGCAACACGGGGCTCGGCCCGAGGGTCCGAGGCCAAAAGTTTGCTAACCGGGAGAAGCACGAGATGTCGGAGAGGTTTAGGATACGAGGAAAATCGGTGGCAAAGTGAAGTTTACGAGGAGGTGCAACATGTCACGTGTGAATTGAGAGTGTGTTTGTTTTTGAAATTGTACCGTGCGATATGCAGAGCCGGAACACACGCGCTGGGTCTGTACGTGGCAAGGCCGCGGTACTCTTTGGCAAAATCAAATCCTGTAACGAGCTTTTCCCGAGAGGAGTTTGCTGCATTGTCGCTGCACATACATGCGCACTGCGCTCACGTCCTTCGTGTCAAAAAGAATTTGAATGGTTCGCTGCAGTACCTGTGGAACACACATGTTGCATTGAGATACACAGGTGGTCTCGACAAGCAATTCATCGATGAAAACACAGGGGAACGTGCACCACATCTCATGTCACCCACATCATACAAGCTGATCGTTATTACCCCCATTAACCCATCTCACCCAGCGTCTCCTTCCCTCTCTCTATTCCTTCATTGTTGTGTCCAAATGTTGCCCCGCTGTCGGTTCTTACCATGACCTTACTCTTGCATGAGCATCGATCTTGATTTAAAAATGCATAAATAAAAACTCAATTAAACAACATCAACAATAGCCCAGTCACCTGCCTGGCCCAATCGTCCAAAATACCAGACTAATAGGCCGAAGGATATTTATTCGGACCACAACGACCCCTCTGATACCTTTTTATTTGGTCAAGAAAGTAGTGAATCAACAATAATGATCAATCAAAATCCCAAACGATGGATTCAAATAACGGCCAAGCTGACTATTACGACCTATTGACCCCATTTAGAGGAGGTAATATGGGAAGTTGGATCGTATAAATTACCATCAAGGAAGCTTTCTGGGATTATAATTTCATCATCGGTTCAGTGAATACAAAGTAATTGTTAATACTCCTGACTCTGGGGGGGGTGTTTGTGACATGACTCTTTTAGAGCGTTACCCTAATTTTTTTGTTTTTTTGCCAAGACCTTCAAAAAAAGTTTGGGTAACACCTCCAGATCAAGAACGTTTTCTCTGTAGGGTCCATCTTGGATTCGCAGTTGGCTACCAGCAAACCATAATTGAACCAAAATGCCCGTTCTTGGGTTTAGATGAAATAAGTCATTATTAGGCATCCATAAATTATTAGGTACCCTGTCATTCTACAGAACTATTGTCATTTTACTCTGATTTATTCATTATTAGGACCTGGTCATTCGCTGACAGCGGAACCCTATTGTTTTTACCTTCTGTTTATTTCATTATTAATTTATTATTTATATTCTTTTTCCGCGGCAATTTGCGGGATTCTTTCGCTTTTTAAATCATTCACTTCTCAGGAACGGTGTAAGTCCATCGACACGAAATTTTCACCATAGTAAGTATTTTTTTGATAGCAAACTTAATAGGTAATTGTGACGTCATAGTCACGTGGTACGGCGCCATCTTGAAAAACCGAAAAATTTGGACCTCTGTATCTCTGCAAAACGGTGGCGATGGAAATTTTTTCGCTTCATACATTTGAAATAAGCCCTCAAGAGGGAACAGGGTATTTTTCGTGGGTCATCGGTCAAGAGGTGTCGGTCAAAATTCGTTGAGGTACAACGCTGCATCGAGAAAAATCTGAATTTCTTGGCCTCATCTGCAACAACATTGACAGTAGAAAAATATATCTATGACGTAATAGGTACTGCGTTCGGCAGCCATCTTGTTTGGAATTTCTTTTTAAAAAATCTTCTCTCCAGAACGGCTAACATGATTGAGGCGAAACTTTACACACACATTCCCCATATGTCCTTTATCAATTTGTTAATTTCTTTTGATCTGGTTCATACGTTTGCGGCCATCTTGATTTACCAAAAACCTTCAAAACATTCTTCTTCTCCAGAACGGCTCGTTAAGATCAAGGGGAAACTTCCACAACCTATTGCCACGAGTACGGATATAAGTTTTGGTTAATTCTAATTGATAGTCGAATGGTTTGCAGCAGTTGATTCCATGAAAAATATGTAAATAATGTTTTCTCTGGAATCACATAACCTATCGAAGCGAAAATTTGCAACTATCATTCTCCATGATGTCTGCATTTAGTAAACATTATGACGTTCAAAGTCACAGGTGTTGGGCCTATCTTGGAGGAAAAGCAGATCTATCCGATTAAACGAAACTTCACACCGTATTCCACTACGGGATAGAGGCAGGATGTAAACTTATGATGTATAAGTCATAGTTCGTCAGCCATCTTGGATTGAAAATAATAAATTTTTAAAAATCTTTCTTCTCCAGAACGGCTAACCAGTTGAGGCGAACTTACACACACACTATTCCCATGAGGTCCTTTTCAAGTTTGTTAATTTCTATTGATCGTCAACGGTTTGCGCCATGTTGAATTTACCCTAAAACCTTCAAGAAACATCTTCTTCTCCGAACGGCTGATCTGATCAAGGGAGAACTCACATCCCTATTTGCACATGAGATAGGGAATACAGTTTTTAATTTCTATTGATAGGTCCACTCGCTATGGCAGCCATGTTGGATTTAAAGAAAAAAAAAATAATTAAATTAATGTTTTTTTTTTTTTTTTCCCTCTGGAACCGTTAACCTATTCGAAGCTAAAATTTGCAAACTGGCCATCTCCATCAATTCTGCATAGAATGCTAAAATTTTACGCACAAGACACTGGTTTGGCGGCCAATGTTGGATTTTAAGAAAAATATTAAATAAGTTTTCTTTATGGAACGGCTTAACCATCTAAGCGAAAATTTTGCAACTGTCATCCCCCTGTGGTCTGCATACATGGTAGAAATTATGACATCAAAGTCACATCGTTTGCGCCATCTTGGATAGAAAAATGCCACCTTTTTCCGATTAACACGAAACTTCACCGACAGTTCCACTACATAGTTAAAGAACGAATTATAATTATTTTTGTCATTCAGTATCTCATTTGTATCAAAGGCCGAGGTCTGTTAGTGCACACGAGTAGTGCAGTATAACTTTGTTGAATTTCTAATTTGATAGTCACCATGTTTGCGGCCATGTTGGATTCAAGAATGTATATCAATAATGTGTTTCTCTGGAACCACATAACTAGCAGCAAGACTTGGCTCTATAATCTAGCCCATGCCTGCACCATATGTTAACAAGGAAATGTGTCAAGAGCCCAACGTCAATTAAGGTTTTGTTCACCAGAAGAAGAAGAACAAGATTTAAGACTTAGAAGAAGAAAGAGAGAAGAAGAAAAAAACAACTTCCGAATTTCGTCAGCATGCATTGATGGAGCCAATAGCGAGACCGTATGGCGATCGTCGCGTTCATGACATGAAAATAGTGTATTTACGCATACATACAATTAAATGGAACTAATCTTAAATAGTACGTGAACTTTCTCGAACTTTAAAGCAAATGTCCGAATATATTTAAAGTTCATATAGACGCTCTCAAAAGGCACTCCAATGCAAGGATGTGTAAAGTGTTTTAGATATTTAAGGAGATCGATCCTGTTATAATTGAAACGAGTGAGTCCTAAAGGATCTGCTCACCAGAGAAGAAGAAGAACAACGCCGAAGCTCTCTTAATTTTATTAGAAGAGTAAATAATGAAGAAGAAGTTGTTAATAAAATGAAGAGGAGTAATAAAAATGAAGAAGAAGAGTAACAACATGAGAAAGAGTAATAAATGAAGAAGAAGAGTAATACATAGACAGGAAGAAGAAAAAAGAGATAATAAAAGAAGAAGAAGGAGTAAAAAATGAGGAAGAAGAGAAAGAGAGATAAGTATAACATGAAGGAAGAAGAGTAATAAAATGATGAGAAGAAGAGTAATAAAATGAAGAAGAAGAGTAATAAATATGAGAAGAAGAGTAAAA